>JAGFNQ010002890.1:24741-55238 GCA_024364735.1 Boesenbergia rotunda | reverse complement strand
CGCCCTGGTGCATGAGGGCGCCCTGCATTAACACTGCAAGACTGCTTCTTCTGCTTGCTTTGTCTCCGGTTCTTGTTACCTGCAAGATACATAAACAGAAAGCATATATGCATATAATGTTAAGCTTAAGGACTTGGTTCGGACTTCGGATTTGCACGAAACCCTAGGTCAAACCGGCACGAGTTCTCCTCCCTGAGAACTCGCCCTTCACCTACTCCTTTCAGGAGACGGTTGCCACCCAGTCCCTCGAGTGGACTTTTGCTTAGTTTCCGATACCTCCGGACCTCGAGACGCCCAAACCCTGACCCGTCTCTACTCCTGTCCTTAGTCATCGCTCGGCTAAGTTGCTTAGTCCCTCGGACCAAGTCTTCACTTCCTAGCAGTCCTTCGCCAGGTGCCTAGCAGCCCTTCGCTAGGTCTTTGTTACCAAGCGGTCCTTCGCCTGGTGCCTAGCAATCCTTCGCTAGGTCTTCTATGCCTATCAGCCCTTCGCTAGGTGCCTAGCAGCCCTTCGCTAGGTCTTAGGGTTTCGATGCCTAGATCAACTAAGACTTTTCTTCAGCTTAGTTTACTTCTCTTTTACTCCCCTTTGTCTGTTCAATGTATCACTGACTTAAGTGTATTGTCAAACATTAAAACACTTAAAGAGGAACATCATTGATGCAACTTGCACCAACAATCTCCCCCTTTTTGATGTTTGACAATAACTTAAGTTAGATTGGTTTAAGGGGCTAACTCACTATCCTTAGGATAAAAGACAAGAAAAAATTGATATAAGTTTTGAAACTATATTTTTGATCTTTGGGAGAAAATTTTTCTAAAATTTTTCTAACTTAAGCGCACCTCTCCCCCTTTGTCATACATCAAAATCAACAGAAATACTTGCGCCAACAATCAGAGAATAGATTGAGCAGTATTGAAAACTACATATTTTTGAAGAAGGATCAGAAAAAATAATAAGTAATTTTTGAAAAATATAAGTGCCTTTGAAAAATGTATTGAATTTTTGAAAAAATAGGTATTTTTTTATAATATTATTTTTTAAATTACTTTGAATATAATTTTTTTTATAATTAAGTACTTTTGAAAGAATATTTGGCTTTGAAAGACATAAGTACTTTTGAAAATATAATGTTTGACTTTACTTAGTTTATTTTCCAATCTGACACCATCCTGGGAAAACCTTGTTGACTACAAGGACATTTTCCTAAGTGTCCTGGAAATTTTCCAACCCAAGTAAATATTAAAAAAAAATTCCATAAGTCACAGAATAATAGTATGTAAGTTAATTTTGAAAAATGTAAAGATTTTAAAGTGATAATACTTGATTTGGTTTATCTTTCAGTCTGACACAATCATAGGAAACCTTGTTGACTACAAGGACATTTTCCTAAGTGTCCTGGAAGATTTTCCAAACTCAAGATATTATTTCAAATTGATAAAAAAACCAGATGAATTTTTGAAAATAATAGTAATTTTTGAAAATTGATACTATTTTGAAAGAATACTTATGTTTTCAACAGGATTTGAAAATACCGCTCATGAAAACTTTTAAAATATTCAATAATTCTTTTAATTTGATCTCCCCCTAAACTTGACCTAGTCCTGGGAAGCTTGTTAACCACAAGTACTCTTCCTCTAAGTCTTAAGGGTTGATTCAAATTAAAGAAATTATTTAATAATTTCAAAATAATTAATTAAACAAAATTGTTTCAGAAGTTTGATTTACACTCCCCCTAAAGTTGACACATCCTAGGAGTCCTTGTAGATTATGAAGTGGACTTTCCTCTGTGTCTTTAGAGTTTAGCAAAATCAAACAACCGATAATTTTTAAGTAGATAAATTTTGACGCCACAATTTGGAAAGAAGATAATTTTGAAAATATATGTAATGCAAATTTGAAAAATATTTTTTTTTAATAAAAAGAACAAAACACTCCCCCTGCATCCAACACCGTTTGACTCTATCTAAGTGTCTTAAGGAACTTTAGTGTTGTCCTAAGAGGCTTGTGTCTAAATGAGTGAGTCAAACAATTTTTGAAAGGATATAATTTTTGAAAAACGTATAGTATGTATATTCAATCAGACAAACATGAATTCCATAAAAACATTATTATGTTAAGACACTATTTTGAAAATTTATTTTTAGAAAAATATTCTAATGATTTTGAAAAATAATTTTGAAAAATATTTTTCAATTTATTAGTCCTTAACATCTCACCCATTTTAGATGTATCAATACAACAAGCATGATTGCCTTATAAGTGTATTGTGAGATGCTTGAATCATTTTTCTTTAATTTAATTTTAATTCTAAGATTTAATTGAAGCTTGTGTTAGATTTGAATTTGACAAGAAGTAACTTGAATTTGAATTTCAAAAATTTACTTCCAGGTCTTGGCGAGGCACTAGGCCTTCTTTGGCCGTAGCTTTATTGGATCATCAACCCTTTCCTTGACAAAGCCTTTTAATGAAATTTCATTTTCAAAATTACTTATTGATAAATTCTGGTCTAACTAGTTTGGATCTTAAATCGGTAGCTTCGGCTAGTTTCACCAGTCTAAAGAGACTAAGTATACTTGACCTTATTAGAATTGGCTTCCCTAACGTACTATCATCTCACCTCCACCCAATACTAGGTTGATCAAGTTTCAATTATTCTTTTTCTTATAACCGTTCTAATATATGCATAAAATTTAAATATGAATGACATGTCAGATATTAAAAGTAAGTAGCAGATGCATGACATGACAATTATGCATGAGTCAAACAATTCCAAAGCATTTTAATTACGTTTCTAAAGATGTATCAAATTCCCGATTTGATACATGTCGTGTTAACCCGCGAATATGTCAACCCACTTTGACATATTTAATGTTGTTAATTTTAATTGTTACAGTTTGGGTAAAATTTTATTTTAGTTTGAGTTTAGGTTAATTAAGAATTAATTGATGTTGAATTAATTTAAGTTTGAATTGATTAAAATTGAATTTAATTACAATTTTTAATTTAATCTAATTTGAATTTGGTTTTAATTCGAATTTAATTAAAGCTTAATTAAGGTTTAATTCTAATTTAATTCAGATTTAATTTAAAATTAAGATTTAATTTGAATTTAATTAATATTTAATTAAAATTTAATTTGAATTTTATTATGATTTAATTTTAATTTAATTAATATTTAATTAAGATTTAATTTGAATTAAATTAATATTTAATTAAGATTTAATTCGAATTTAATTAATATTTAATTTGGATTTAATTTAATTTAATTTGAATTTAATTTAATTTAACTTGAATTTAATTTAATTTGAATTTAATTTAATTTAATTTAAATTTAATTTAAATTTAATTTAATTTGAAATTAATTTAATTTAACTTGAATTTAATTTAATTTAATTTAACTTAATTTGAATTTGATTTAATTTGAATTTAATTTAATTTAATTTGAATTTAATTTAATTTGAATTTAATTTTAATTTGAATTTAATTTTATTTAATTTGAATTTAATTTAATTTAATTTAATTTTAATTTAATTTAATTATTTTTAATTTAATTTAATTTAATATTAATTTAATTTTAATTTAATTTTAATTTATTTTAATTTAATTTAATTTAATTTAATTTTAATTTAATTTAATTTAATTTGATTTTAATTTGATTTTAATTTAATTTAATTTAATTTAAATTTAATTTAAATTTAAATTTAATTTAATTTAATTTAATTTTAATTTAATTTGAATTTAATTTTATTTAAGTTTGAACTTCGAATTTAATTTAAGTTTGAATTTCGAATTTAATTTAATTTGAATAATTAAGATTTAATTAATTTTAATTTAAGAATATTATGATTAATTAATAATTGTGGGTTTAAATTCATCATTTTCATTATTTCGAAAATTTCTTCTTCATCTTTATCTTTCTTTTCAAGTTTTTCTAATAATTTTGATTTATTTGAATTTTTATAATTTTTATTGATTATGACCTTTATCGATAGTTCCATATCCTCCTTAGGATTAAATTTTTCAATATCTTTACAGTAGGTGGAGTAAATTGGGCCACTAGTTAAAGTTTTATAATAATATTCAATATTATCTATAATTAAATTATTATCTAGGAGAATTTTATCTTTACCATTATCCTTAGAATTATCCTCAGATATATTTTCAACATTAATCTCTAGATTATCTTTAAGATTTTCAAAATTAATTTCTGAATTAATCTTGAGATTTTCAAGATTAATTTCGGATTTATCCTTAAGATATTCAAATTTGAATTCGGATTTATCCTTAGGATTTTCAAATTTGAATTCGTATTTATCCTTAGGATTAATTTTGTCCGAATTAAAATTATCAGACAAATTATCAGAGTTAATTTTATCAGATAAATTATCAGAATTAATTTTATCAGATAAATTATCAAAATTAATTTTATCAGATAAATTATCAGAGTTAATTTTATTAATTTCTGAATTGATATTCTGAATTACACAATTAATTTCTAATATTTTGGTCATATTCACGTTTTGTAATTTAACATGCAAGAAGTTAATTTTACTATGTAGTAAATCTACTTTATCAGAAAAATTAACTACTTTATCACATGGCAGTGCAGGAACTTGTAAAATTTTTGGAACATAAATTTTTCGTACCTTTGCCGGACATTTGTTTTTGTAGTGTCCGAATTTTTCGCACTTGAAGCATCTGATATGACTTTTATCTCTCCGGACTCCTGGCGCTGGTGCCTCCTTTGCCGCCGGTGATGAACGATTTTTATGAGTAGGGCACTGATTTTTATAGTGCCCTCTCTCCCCCTGGGCTCCCCCTCAACTCCTGGCGTCGTTGCTCCGTCGGCGGTTAGTCCGGTGAAGAGCGGCTCGGCTCTGATATCAATTGTAGGACCGGTGTCGTCGATAGAGGGGGGGGGGTGAATATCGACCGTGAAAATTCTTCTCGGAAATCTCGTAATACTTTCGTTCTAGACTCTGAGTGTTAGTAACGCAGCGGAAAATAAATAGAACGAAAAGAAACAAGACAGTGACACGGCGGATTTTTACTTGGTTTCCAACCCCCCAGGGTCATACATCCAAGGCCTATGCACGGGAACGCCCGTCCACTATTGGTCTCCTTTCCGGACTTTCCGGAGGCGGAGAAACCCGACTTACATTGCAGAATTACAAGCAATAATATAGAAATTTAAGTACAGTAATTAAAAAGCAAACCAACGAGAAAAAGTATGAAGCTCGGCCGATCTGGACCTCCGAAGTGCCGCGCACCTCCTCCTGGAGCTTCCCGGTCGTAGAGCCTCATTTTTAGCACGTTGCAGTTGGTCAGAAAGCTTGGAATGGTTCTTGGAAATCATATCTGAAACAGAGGGGTCGAGGCCCCTTATAAAGGCCTCCTGGGGGCGCCCCGGATGACTCGGTCAAACTTTATCCCTGCGTCTACCTCGCCGCAGCTGATAACATCTTTGACCAGGGCACCCCGGATCTTCCGGGCGCCCATCTTGAACCCAGTCAGCGCTTATCCACTGCTTCGTACTCGCAGCAACGAAACCATGTTGACCAGGGCGCCCTGGTGCATGAGGGCGCCCTGCATTAACACTGCAAGACTGCTTCTTCTGCTTGCTTTGTCTCCGGTTCTTGTTACCTGCAAGATACACAAACACAAAGCATATATGCATATAATGTTAAGCTTAAGGACTTGGTTCGGACTTCGGATTTGCACGAAACCCTAGGTCGAACCGGCACGAGTTCTCCTCCCTGAGAACTCGCCCTTCACCTACTCCTTTCAGGAGACGGTTCCACCCAGTCCCTCGGGTGGACTTTTGCTTAGCTTCCGATACCTCCGGACCTCGAGACGCCCAAACCCTGACCCGTCTCTACTCCTGTCCTTAGTCATCGCTCGGCTAAGTTGCTTATTCCCTCGGACCAAGTCTTCACTTCCTAGCAGTCCTGCGCCAGGTGCCTAGCAGCCCTTCGCTAGGTCTTTGTTACCAAGCGGTCCTTCGCCTGATGCCTAGCAATCCTTCGCTAGGTCTTCTATGCCTAGCAGCCCTTCGCTAGGTGCCTAGCAGCCCTTCGCTAGGTCTTTTATGCCTAGTATTCCTTCACTAGGTGCCTAGCAGCCCTTCGCTAGGTCTTAGGGTTACGATACCTAGCAGCCCTTCACTAGGTGCCTAGCCGCCCTTCGCTAGGTCTTAAGGTTACGATACCTAGCAGCCCTTCGCTAGGTGCCTAGCAGCCCTTCGCTAGGTCTTAGGGTTTCGATGCCTAGATCAACTAGGACTTTTCTTCAGCTTAGTTTACTTCTCTTTTACTCCCCTTTGTTTGTTCAATGTATCACTGACTTAAGTGTATTGTCAAACATTAAAACACTTAAAGAGGAACATCATTGATGCAACTTGCACAAACACTTATTGCCTATACATTCATTAGGAGAGTAGTAGACTTGTTACTATCTCCTTCATTTATATTCGATATTCTCCTTCCGAGAGTTTTCAGATGAGATATTTAGTCGATTGCCCAACGGATACGATCTCTGGACCTTGGAATGGGAGTAGATGAAAGCTCCGAACCAAGTAAAATACTTGTGTCTAATTATCTTTCCGTTGTGCAACTCTTAATTTTCCGATAAAGTTTTTACAGAACGAAAAAAAAGTTTTACGACGAGATTCACCCCCCCCCCCTCTCGTTCTCAACGGTCTTACAAGTGGTATCAGAGCTTTGAAAAAGCTTTACCACCTTTCAAACACTTTTCTTTTAATTTATAAGATTTTTTTCTTACATTATTCTTTTTCAACTACACTACTAATCCAAAGACAAAGCCTTGGATATTTCTTCTATTATACTTTTCTTTGTAGGAACAAATGACACTATCCAATACTCCACTGCTCGTCCCCCTCTCTTCAATGATTATGATTTCCCATATTGGAACAGGAGGATGGAAGTTTTCCTCAAGACAAACATTGAAACTTGGTTCTCCATCCGGCGCAACTACATAACTCTAGTCACCGAGACCGGAGAAACTCTCGACCCGGAAAAGCGAACGGCCGAAATGAAGAAGAAGGCTCAAAACGACTTGAAAGCACTTAACACTCTTCAATGTGGTTTAACAAAAGAGGAACTCAACCGAGTCGACCCCTTTGACAGTGCAAAAGATTTATAGGACAAGCTAGTTGAACTATACGAAGGGACAAACGAGACAATGGTAACAAAACATGACCTTCTACTAAATTCATTACTAAATATTAAGATTCTAGATGGTGAGACGACAAACCAACTAGGCACGAGGATCAAAAATATCCTCAACGGACTGCATCTCATTGGCTATCAACTGGAGAACCGCAACATAATCAGGCAAACCCTCAACTCGTTCCCTCAAAATACCTTATGGGAATCGATGGTAGATGCTTATAAAGTTCAAAGGATTTTTCCAAAATTTAATACCTTAGCAATTCTCATAAGCTTTACCAAACGGGTAGAAAATGAAAGAATCTTGAAAATCAATAGGATTAGGAGTGATCATGGTGGATAGTTTGAGAATTCAAACTTCTCTAATTTCTGCTTAGAAATGGGATACAAGCATGAATTTTCATGCCCTAGGACTCCCCAACAAAATGGAGTGGTTGAGAGGAAAAATAGGGCTCTACAAGAAGCGGCTAGAACTATGTTGAATGCATACTCTCTTCCCACCTATCTATGGGCGGAAGCGGTTAACACCGCTTGCTACATTCAAAATAGGGTTGTAATTCATAGATTCTTAGGAAAAACACCTTTTGAATTATGAAATGGGAAAATTCTCAAAATTCACTACTTTAGGGTGTTTGGTTGTAAGGCTTACATCCTAAACACAAAGGATGACTTGAGGAAATTTGATGCTAAGGCGGATGAAGGCATTTTTGTTGGGTACTCACTCACTAGTAAGGGGTATAGGGTGTACAATAAAAGAACCCAAGTAGTTGAGAATCATCAAATGTTGAATTTGATGAATCCTCTAACACTTACCCTAGAAAATCTCCTATTGATAAGGACATAGAAACTAGACAAAAGGAGATAACCCAAGTTTTTCAAAACTTACAATTGGAAAGCAATGATCAAGGGGGAGGAAGAGGAGAATCGGATGATGAAAGGAGAAATGATAATTGTGAAAATGTTGATGTCACTCATTCTAGGACGTTAAGGAATCACCACAATCACCCCATTGATCAAGTAGTTGGAGATATTGACCAAGGAGTGAGAACTAGATCCTACTTTAGGGAACATGCTAGTCAAATAGCTCTAATTTCTAGCTTTGAACCGAAATCAATTAATAAAGCCCTAGGTTTTGCTCCTACTCCATCTTCTCCATCCCTTTTGAGTGAGATTAGGGTTTGTAAAGGTGTTGCTTGGGCACCTATTGGCTTTTGGACGATTTTGCTATACCTTCCTACTCTCAACCATCATGGAACGAAGGGTTAGGCAAAAACGTGTTGCATTCAAAAAGGGTAAGAGTAGCTCCCAACAATCCCCTCCACCACCTCGTCGTCAAGGAGAGGGAAGCTCCCAGCAACCCTCTCCTCCTAGACCGGGGGTGCGTGTGCCTAGGTTCTACTCTGCGGCCGCTCAAAGAACGTTTGAAGATACCGAGTTCCATTTGATGGATTGCCGGTATCTAAATCGTTCATATTTTCAAGAGAGAACCCCTTCAAAATGAATCAAGGACATTATTGGTGCAATGATCCAAGGGGAGCAAGGCTTTAGGGGGAGCAAGCCTTTAACGGGTACATGTCTATCAAAGGATGGTAGATTCCATTATCCAAGGAGGAGAATTACTAGGGTCTATCTTGACTTATCTCATGACTCATTCCTCGCTTGAGTGTTGTCACTCCCTTTTGTGATTTTTGTCAAAAAGGGGGAGAAATAGATTAAGTTAGCTCTTAATCGTGATTATGTATTTTAGATTACATGAAATGTTGCATGATTATATTCATATGCTTATCTTTATATGCCTCATGTTCATGTATCATTATACTTAAAGCATGTTGTGATATTTAAAGACCTAACTTAAATGAGTTTTGCCAAACATCAAAAAGGGAGAGATTGTTGGTGCAATCTTGCTCCAAGTAATTATGGTTTTCATGTTTGGCTAAACAAGTTTAAGTTAGGCAATGTTTTGTGTTCTAACTTGTGTGCTTTGAGTAAGCAGGAAAGTCCAAGAAGAGAGTCTTGGCAAAGGAAGTCCCGGAGGTGTGACCTCTTGGCAAAAGGGAGACTTAGTATGACGAAGCCGATGGAAACACTTCAAGCAAGTGCAAGGATGAGGAGTCGTGGACTCGGAAGCATCCAAGAGAGGCACAAGGCTTGTGGAAGGTGTTTGAAGGCGTGAGTCAAGACTAAGGGATGAAAAGGGAAGCTGAAATGTGATTTCTCAGCTTCATCAGTCGACTGGTAAGTTATCAGTCGACTGGGACCACAACACACAGAGAATCGGGTCGACCCAAGGAGGGTCGACCAGTCGACTGCCAGTCAACTGGAATTGGTTCCAGTCGACTGGTCCTGTACCAGTCGACTGAAGGTCGACCGTTGCGAAGGCGGCTGAGGCACTCATTGCATATTTTGTAGCCGTTGAAGCCTACCAGTCGACTGGTAAGTGAGCAGTCGACTGGAGTCGCGGACGAAGATATAAAACCTAGTGTTTTATCTTGGAGAAAAGCAGGGCTTTCCTTGGGTACGAAGTGTGTGATCATTTTAGAGCTCTCCAAGCTTCACAACTCTCTCAATCTCCTCCTCCAAGCTTTCATTTCATTTGTAAGAGGAGGGAGATCATTGTGTTAGGGTTTCTCCACCTTCAAGTGTGATCTTGAGAAGGAGAAGTTCATAGTGAAGGGTTTTGTGTGGTGTGTGTGGATCCTTGGATTAGTCACCTTGAAGAGGTGGATACCAAGTAAAATCAGTGAGTTAGTATTGATTTCTTTCCTACCTTCATATTTCTATTTGTATTGCTTCCGCTAACGTGTTTGTAGGAGAGAAAAATCGAAAGATAGCTATTCACCCCCCTCTAGCTAGGGCAAAGATCCTAACAAAGGGGACGTTGGAAATGTTCACTTTGGGATTCAAGAACTTTGATATGATATTCGGATCACAAAGGGTCATGTACAACAAGATCGGTCTTGGATATCATCAACATCAATGAATAAATCTTACCTGTCGCATTTGAGTCGTGCTCACTTGGCTACCAGATTCAAGGAACTTTAGTACTTATCCCGGAAGTCTAGGGTTCGAATCTGGGGAAGGCAAAAACCCACCGTCGGGTGTGGGTTAGAATCCCGGTAGTAATATGAGAGAAGTATCCTAAGGCAATCGCCTTATGATTGTAATCATTTATTTTAATAAATGAATATTCACTATTTGAGTATACATGTTTGTGTTGGGACCGGGTGCATGTTGACATGGATACGGGTTCATAATTTTTCAAATTTAATTACGTGCAGCGGAAGGTTTAGCATAAATAATTCCTCAAATTATTTTAACCACGTATCTAGCATGCAATCTTATGTTGTGTAGACATGATCATAAATTAAAATTTTGTAGAAAGTAAACTAATTTACTTGATACCTCACGTAACTTGAAGTAAGGGACGAGATCTAACCGTAGCGTCCCTTGGAAGCTCCACCTCTATTCGCGTCCACGCCGAGTTCTCTTCGGGATGACTTCGCAAAGCCACGAGTTTCGTGCCGACAAGAACTACTAGATTCTCCAAAGGCACGATAAGAATATCAAGAGAGAGAGATGGAAACTAACCACCAAACGAAAAACGGAATCAAGATTCCGAGAGGAAGGAAGGAGTCGCGACCCGCTTCTTCTTCTTCTTCGGCACCTTCTTGGTGGAGGTGGCTCACGGCAACCCTAAGGGAGCCCTCTAGGGCCGGCGCCAACTAGAGGAGGGAGAGGGAGAGAAGGAGAGGAAAAGAGGCTAGGCAAGAATCCTTGATCACTTGAATTAATATCCATGCCCTGCCTATGCACCTTTATATAGTAGCCTCTTTATCGCCAAGTCTCCCTTTTAACGGAATAAATTTTTCATAAGAAATTTATCTTATAAATTTTTCTATGAATTATTCCGTTATGCCAAGTTTTAATTATAACTTAATTTATAATAAAAACAACAATGTCTCCCCTTTTATTATAGAATAAATTTTTACAAGAAATTTATTATATAAATTTTTCTTATCATGGAAAAATCAATTCATAATTGATTTTATAAAATAAAATAAATCAATCCATGGTTCATTTTAATTTCCATAAAAAGAATAAATTTCTATAAATTTCTTTATCCATAATTTTATAAAACAAATCACGCTCGATTTATTTTATAATTTAAACCAAACAATTTGGTTCCCCTTTTTATTGTGGCCGGCCAAACCAAAGAGAGTAGGGACCCTCTTTGGCCGGCCAAATCCAAGCCGTCACCTTACGAATTAAACCCATTTAATTCGTCCAATAAGCCTTCAAAAGACTTAGCAATTTTATGCTTCCGTTGCGTCTCTGAAAATTCAAATTCGACTTATCTCTCTTGATCGGAAAATTCAATTTTTAACTCGTTTTAAATCCCTCGGATTACTCGTAGTGCGTGTGACTAAATAGGCTTTCGATTTATATTGGCCGTCTATAATTAACCATTTATAGAACGATCATGAGTGGCACCTAGTAGTACATCATGATCCCCAATTAATCGAAAGATCAACGGTTGACCTCAGAATTAATTCTGAAACCCTTCAGCAGCTCTAATGAATCGTGCCTCATTCCCTTCACCATCTTATACCCACTTGGTTCAGGACACGGTCTATGTGTGTCAGTCCCCACTAGGCTGACTACGTCACACCTAGCCCAAGTAATGTCTTTCTCGTCCAATGGATTCTAATTACTCTCATGTATTTCAGAGACTCATACTCTGAACATGTCATGCTCTGGCCAGAGGCTTTGAGTAACAATCCGACAATAGGCCTTGGGTATACATCCCCTCGCAAGGAGTGGTGAATCCTTTGTAGGCTGTTCAAACATCTTCGGGCACTTCGGCTTATACCCAACCATCCTGGGTCCACGCCTCCATGGAGATGCTTGCTTAAGATGTTAAAGTATAAGTCTCCATGACCAAGATGACTTGAACACCGCAAGTCAAAGGAACATCGCACTTAAGCTGCAGTAAGAACTTTACTGACATGTCTAGATGTAGACTACCATGTGAAGTTTTACAGCCAGTCACTCCAATGAACTAGTTCCCTTAACTAGCATTCATGTTTATCTCCGGACATCCCAATGTCACCAGCCAGTGAGAATCATCTGATTAGAGAATAACTCATGCTAGTCTCAACAGAATTGATAGTGTCCTTATTTAACAATTCATCGACTAGGGACAATTTCAATACTTCACAATTGCACATGTAGAGATAATCATTAGTTGTGAATTCATCACAAATTCTCTCATGCTGTGAATTGTATTGTGGGCATTCAGTAAATGAGTTTAAGATCCCAATCAAATACACAGACATGTATACTCAAATAGTGAATATTCATTTATTAAAATAAATGTTTACAATCATAAGGCGATTGCCTTAGAACACTTCTCTCATATTACTAACAGTCTGTGTATTTGATTGAGATCTTAAACTCATTTACTGAATGTCCGCAATACAATTCACAGCATGAGAGAATTTGTGATGAATTCACAACTAGTGATTATCTCTACATGTGCAATTGTGAAGTATTGAAATTGTCCCTAGTCGATGAATTGATAGATACGAACACTATCAATTCTGTTGAGACTAGCATGGGTTATTCTCTAATCAGCTGATTCTCACTGGCTGGTGACATTGGGATGTCCGGAGATAAACATGGATGCTAGTTAAGGGAACTAGTTCATTGGAGTAACTTGCTGTAAAACTGTTGGGACCGGGTGCATGTCGACAAGGATACGAGTTCGTAAAATTCAAAATTTTTACGTGCAGCGGAAGAATTTGCATAAAATAATTTCCAAAATTATTTTAACTACGTATCTAGCATGCAACCCTATGGTGTGTTGACATAATCATACAATAAAGTTTTGCAAAAAGTAAACTAATTTACTTTTATACCTCGCGTATCTCGAAGGAAGGGACGAGATCCAACCGTAGCGTCCCTTGGAAGCTCCGCCTCTATTCGCGTCCACGCCGAGTTCTCTTCGGGATGACTTCACCAAGTCACGAGTTTTGTGCCGACGAGAACTACTAGATTCTCTATAGGCACAACTTGAAAGATCAAGAGAAGAGTTAGAAACTAACCAACAAGAAGTAACAGAATCGAATTCCGAGAGGAGAGGAGTCGCTATCCGCTTCTTCTTCTTCTTGTTCGGGTTCTTCTTCTTCTAGTGGCTCACGGCAACACCTCCTTGGTGTTGTGATTGGGCGCCGACCCTAGAGGAACTAGGGTGCGCCGGCCCTAGAGAGCTAGGGTGCGCCGGCCCTAAGGAAAGAAGAAGAGAAGGAGGAGAGAAGAGAAGAGAGAGAGGGAGAGAATAATTAATCTCTTGATTAGGAATAAGGGCTAGCCTTTGGTTCCTTTATATAGTAGCAACTCCTTTGCTAAGTCTCCCTCTAAACCGAATTAACGAAATTAACGGAATTAGTTATAAGAAATTTATCTTAAAAATTTTCTTATTAATTATTCCGTTTAAGCCAAGTTTTATTATAACTATTAGTTATCATAAGAATTTATCCTATAAATTCTCTTATGAATTTTATTATAACTAACTTTATAATAAAACTAATTAATTATCATAAGAAATTTATCCTATAAATTCTCTTATGAATTATTCCGTTTAAACCAAGTTTTATTATAACTAATTTATAATAAAACAAATTCTTCTTCTCTTTAAATTATAGAATAAATTTTTATAAGAAATTTATAAACTTTCTTATTATGGAAAAATCAATTCATAATTGATTTTATAAAATTAAAATAAACCCAATTCATGGATTATTTTAATCTTCCATAAAAGAATAAATTTCTATAAATTTATTTATACAAATTTATTTATCCATAATTTATAAAATAAATCGCGCTGGATTTATCTTATTAATTAAACCAAAATTAATTGGTTTTTCTCCTCTTATTGTGGTCAGCCACCAAAGGGGTTTTGGCACCCTCTTTGGCCGGCCAAAACCAACCCGAACCGTCGCGAATTAAACTCATTTAATTCGCCAAAAAGCCTTCAAAAGACTTAGCCATTTTTAGCTTCCATTGCGCCTCTGACTAACTCAGATTCGACTTATTTCTCTTGATCGGAAAATCCAATTTTTAACTCGTTTTAAATCCCTCGGATTACTCGTAGTGCGTGTGACTAAATAGGCTTTCGATTTATGTTGGCCGTCTATAATTAACTAATTATAGAACGATCATGAGTGGCACCTAGTAGTACATCATGATCCCCAATTAATCGAAAGATCAACGGTTTGACCTCAGAAGAAATTATTCTGAAACCCTTCAGCAGCTCTAATGAATCGTGCCCCATTCCCTTCACCACCTTATACCCACTTGGTTCAGGACACGGTCAATGGTGTCAGTCCCCACTAGGCTGACTACGTCACACCTAGCCCAAGTAATGTCTTACTCGTCCTTTGGATTTCTAATTACTCTCATGTATTTTAGAGACTCTCACTCTAAACATGATATGCTCTGGCCAGAGGCTTTGAGTAACAATCCGACGATAGGCCTGGGTATACATCTCCTCGCAAGGAGTGGTGAATTCTTTGTAGGCTTTCAAACATCTTTGGGCACTTCGGCTTATACCCGATCATCCTGGGTCCACACCTCCTTGGAGATGCTTGCTTAAGATGTCAAAGTATAAGTCTCTATGACCAAGATGACTTGAACACCGCAAGTCAAAGGAACATCGCACTTAAGCCGCAGTAAGATCTTCATTGACATATCTACATGTAGATTCCCATATGAAGTCTTACAGCTAGTCACTCAAATGAACTAGTTCCCTTAACTAGCATCCATGTTTATCTCCGGACATCCCAATGTCACCAGCCAGTGAGAATCAGCTGAATAGAGAATAACCCATGCTAGTCTCAACAGAACTGATAATGTCCGTATTTATCAATTCATCGACTAGGGATATTTCCAACACTTCACATTTGCACATTTAGAGATAATCACTAGTTGTGATCCCATCACAAATTCTCTTATGCTGTGAATTGTATGGCGGACATTCAGTAGATGAGTTTAAGATCCCAATCAAATACACAAACATGTATACTCAAATAGTGAATTATTATTTATTGAAATAAATGTTTACAATCATAAGGCGATTGCCTTAGGACACTTCTCTCATATCACTAACAAAAACTTCATATGGTAGTCTACATATAGACATGTCAGTGAAGTTTTTACTGCAGCTTAAGTGCGATATTCCTTTGACTTGCGGTGTTCAAGTCATCTTGGTCATGGAGACTTATACTTTGACATCTTAAGCAAGCATCTCCAAGGAGGTGTGGACCCAGGATGATTGGGTATAAGCCAAAGTGCCCGAAGATGTTTGAACAGCCTACAAAGGATTCACCACTCCTTGCGAGGAGATGTATACCCAAGGCCTATCGTCAGATTGTTACTCGAAGCCTCTGGCCAGAGCATGACATGTTCAGAGTATGAATCTCTTAAATACATGAGTAATTAGAATCCGTAGGACGAGAGAACGTTACTTGGGCTAGGTGTGACGTAGTCAGCCTAGTGGGGACTGACACACATAGACCATGTCCTGAACCAAGTGGGTATAAGATGGAGAAGGGAATGAGGCATGATTCATTAAAGCTGCTGAAGGGTTTCAGAATAATTTCTGAGGTCAACCGTTGATCTTTCGATTAATTGGGGATCATGATGTACTACTAGGTGCCACTCATGATCATTCTATAATTGGTTGATTATAGACGGCCAAAATAAATCGAAAGCCTATTTAGTCACACGCACTACGAGTGATCCGAGGGATTTAAAACGAGTTGAAAATTAGATTTTTCGATCAAGAGAGATAAGTCGAATCTGAATTTTTCAGAGACGCATCGGAAGCATAAAATGGCTAAGTCTTTTGAAGACTTATTGGACGAATTAAATGAGTTTAATTCGTATGGTTTTGACTTGGGTTTGGCCGGCCAAAGAGGGTCCCTACCCTCTTTGTATGGCCGGCCACAACAAAAGGGGAAAACCGAATTTTGGTTCAAATTATAAAATAAACCGAGCGTGGTTTGTTTTATAAAATTGGATAAAGAAATTTATATAAAGAAATTTATATAAAGAGATTTATTTTTCAAGGAAATTAAAATGAACCATGGATTGGTTTATTTTATTTTATAAAATCAATAATGGATTGATTTACCATGATAAAGAAATTTATATAAAGAAATTTCTTTCCATAAGAAACAGGAGACATGGTTGTTTTATCATAAATTAAATTATGATAAAACTTGGCATGATGGAATAATTCATTGAAAAATTTATACGATAAATTTCTTATGAAAATTTATTCTATAAAAAGGAGACTTGGCGATTGAGAGGCTACTATATAAAGGCACCAAGGCAAGGCTTGGAAATTAATCCAAGAGATCAAGAAATAAGCCCTTTCTCTCTCTCCTTCTCTCCCTCTCCCTCCTCTAGTGCCGCCGGCCCTAAAAGGAGGAACCCTTTGTTGCCGTGAGCTTCATCCACCAAGCAGCTGCCGAAAAAGAAGAAGAAGCGGGCGCAACTCCTTCCTTCCTCCCGGAATTTTGATTCCGTTCTTCGTTTGGTGGTTAGTCTTCCCATCTCTCTCTTGGTATTCTTGTCGTGCCTTTGGAGAATCTAGTAGTTCTTGTCGGCACGAAACTCGTGGCTTTGCGAAGTTATCCCGAAGAAAACTCGGCGTGGACGCGAATAGAGGCGGAGCTTCCAGGGGACGCTTACGGTTGGATCTCGTCCCTTTCTTCGAGTTACGCGAGGTAACAAGTAAATTTGTTTACGTTTCTGCAAAATTTTAAATATATGATCATATCTACACAACATAAGGTTGCATGCTAGATGTGTGGTTAAATATTTTAAGAAATTATTTATGCTAAATCTTCCGCTGCATGTAATTAAATTTTAAAATTACGAACCCGCATCCATATCAACATGCACCCGGTCCCAACATCCTATCCGGCGATAGATTAGTTCATGGAGTACCTCCGGCTAGCTCACGTAGCTCGTTGTGGGTGGAAAAATGTCACCACAACCTCAACCAAGATCTCTTGGCACCACAAGAACACTTGAGCATAAGATAACTACTAATTAGGGTTAATCACAACTAATTTTGTCAACCTAGCTCAAGCAAATCGAGTTCTCTTAAATAGAACTCGTTTGTTGATCCAACTGTTACCAGTCGACTGACAGTTGTCGAATTCGAACGTTACAACTCAATGTTCGAATTCAGCCGACACTAGTCGATTGCACAGAAAGATCAGTCGACTAATCCTTCTGTGCCTTTAACCAGTCAACTGATCTCATACCAGTCGACTGGTAAAATCCTATACATAGGGTTTCCTTTCCCGAGTACATTTTACTCACACTCGGACTCTCATAACTTACTTAACTCTTCAATGCAACCTTGACTTGTTGCCTTTAAGCTTTCTTCGCTTTAGCTCTCGTCCCTCGGATGCATACAAGCCCGCGGTTCGTCCTCATGCTATCCTTCGCGTATGCGTTAAAGTGCGCTTCCCTCAACTCATTATTGTTGCCTTGTCCACGGTCCCTCGGATACTCTATCCTTCACCGGACCCGAAGCCATCAAGGTGAGTCATTTGCGTATCTTGCAAACTTACACACTGAAATATGCATATTATATATAAGGATGAACCTAACTTAAACTCTTTGCCCAAACATCAAAACACATGGTCACTCCGGACCATCAGGATTCCTAACTCCAACAATATCCCAATCATTGGATTCTTTAACCCCTAATAATCATAAACAGTGTGTATTAACCCCCATAAGATTATATACTTGTTTACAATTATCTGAACACTTTTCAACTGCTGAAAATAGTTTCAGCATGTATCAGTCGACTGACATAGTCGGCTGACACCCTACTGCAATCGATTGATCCCTTCAAAAAAAACTTTATAGTAGCTTTCTCACTCTAAAAAGCACTGCAACCAGTCGACTGACATCCTATATCAGCGCCTCTGCATTCTAAACCCAATTTTAGAAATACACTAATAAATTCACAGATCTCCAAAAATTCTCAATTTTTGTGGAGAGTACTGTGATACCCATGTCTACATGGGAAAAATACATTCAAAAATGTATCTATCACTAATCCCAAAATTGACACAAAACTCAAAACTATCTAAATGATTCAATTCAACCTTGACATAAAGTCTTAGTTTTGACTTCCTCTTAATGTATTTGCCCATACCGACCCATAATGCAACCCTAAAATTAGTTTATATGACATCTATATATCAACAATCAAATTTTCATGTAATATGACCCTGTTGTTGTATTCCTTGCATGAAACACAAACTACATGTGTCAATTCCTTAGGTTTGAGACTCAAATCCGTCTCCGAACCGTTTGGCATATTTCATGACCCATCTAGACTCCTAAAAGATTTCCTCTCGAAATCCATTGATCATGAGTCCCAAATTGGCTCTTTGAGCTTCCCCTTGAGCTCTTAGCCTAGGCCACCTCCCTAATTGACTCTTCCACAATTTCTAAGTCACACCGATGTAACTCCGGTGACTCTTGGTCTGCAAAAGTGACATTCTTAACTTGGATACCTTGTCCTTAGTTAAGTTGTTCTTCTCTTTAATCTTGGACACCTTGTCCTTGGTTAATGTCTTTTTGCCTTTAAATGACACTCCTTTGGCATTTTTGGACTTCTCATCCTTACCATAATCATATACTACCTAGCATATATCTTGTCATTGACCTTGGATGAGTTAGATCGGTATCCCAAATTTGATTTATCATTGTTGAATCTTTGACTACCCAACACCATACCTAACCCTTTAGATCCAATATTAAATCTTTCTAGGATTTTCTCTAATTTATCAAGTTTTGCCTTTAAAGTTTTATTTTCCTTTCCCAGATTTCTAAACCTAGAATCGATATATCCACCTTTGACATTCTTAGACCTACGCATCTTTCTAGGCATGTATCTCCCTTTCTTAGCCTTGATCCTTAGGTCTAATGATTTTAGGTTTATCATGAATAGTTTTTATAGGATTTTGATCTATAATGACTTTATTTCTACCATGATATTTGAACCCATAATTTTGCTTGAGTAAATAATAACAATTATTTCTAGCATGCATGGGCAAATTGATATTTGAATTACTTTTCAAATTAGAGATTACCTCGTTTACCCTTGAAGTTTCCCCTTGATATGAACTATTCTTTTTCTTCTTCTCTCATTTCTTCAATTGTGTCAATTTCTTAGCTCTCCTCTCTTTGGGCATTTAGTATGGTAGTGACCTTTCTCCCCACACGTAAAGCATATGATTTTCATTCTTCTCCTTTGGGCTTCCTCATTCCTACAACCTAGGTTAGATTTTAAAGGAATTAACTTGAGTTTAGGAGTTATCTCTTTCTTAACTAATGTACACTTATTCTTGTAGTCTCCCTTTTTATTGCACCCAACACAAATGATATGATCTTTTAATTTTGCTTTGGTGGAGGTACTCGTAAGGTTGACTTCCAAGATCTCTTCTTCATTTGTCTTTAGTTAAAATAATTTCTAGCACTAATAATGATTTATTTAGGGCTTGAAAGAAAATTAAATGTTTGAAAAAAGAGATTTGCTTGCTTAATAAAAAACTAGAATCCATGACATTTAGAGATGATATTCATGTTTTCTCTTCTTCTAGTCTCAATGATTCATGTTTAGAAGAAGAAAATAAGGAATTAAGAGAAAAGGTGGATGACCTTACTAAAATCCTTAAGAAATTTGAAATTGGCTATAATACTCTTTACATGATCATTAGGAGCCAAAGAGCAAGCTTCAAAAAAAACGGGACTAGGATATAACCAACCGAACAATGAAAAATCATATCATTGTTTACATGCTAGGAGACAATCAAAAACCAAGACCTTAGATAAAAAATGGATCCCTAAGGAATAATTGTTTAACCCAACTAGGAAAAATCTCTATTGAGTTCCAAAGTCAATCCTTAAGAATTAGATGATTTAGAAATAAGTCAACCATGTATGTTAAAAATTTAAAATCATGAAAATTGGTTGACTTTGTGCATTAAGGGGGAGCACTTAGCCTAAATATATTCATGATCAAATGGGCTAAGTAGACATTACCTTTATTTCATCTCATAATGACTTAATTTATGGTTTTATTTATGCATTGAGATATTAAAATGATACAAATAATTCACTTCTGCTTATGACATTTTGATAAGTTATTAGATGTATCATTTTTAGTAATAAAAGACCAACAATGGGGAAAGTAAATATTTAATGAATGGACATCTTGCCCATAGATCATAGTTGAACATTTTAATTTTTTTGAAAATAATTCTATATTGTATTTGCTGATGTATAGAGTTGAAAAATATATGGTTACAAAAATAAGATTTAAAGTTAATACAAAATTGAAAGTTTTTCAAGTTTTTGAGTTTTGATAAAAAATTCAAAAATATTTTGATTTTCATGAAAATATATATTTTCCTGTTAAAGGATATCAAAAGAAATATATTTGCAAAATTTCATGATTCTTCGAATTTTCTAGAATTTTTTACATATTTCTGAAATTTAGCTCAAAAGGTTGAAATTTGGAGCAGTTGTGTGCCAGTCGACTAGTGCAGAGGACCAGTCGACTGGGAATTCTATGGGGATGTTTTCAAAAAGGTCAGTGGACTGATATCTATCTCAGTCGACTGACGCCCTAAGATTTTGATTCCTGCTTATTTTTCAGAATTTAAAATTTTGTTTTACTTTGATATCATAGGTTAGAATTGATTGATACAATCTTTTTGAAAGTGTCAAAGGGGGAGAATGGAAGGGTTTAAATTAGAACATAACTTATTTCTTCATGTTATGCAAAATTTAAAAATCATGTGATAAGACATAGGTTAAGGGGGAGGTTGCATGCTTATACTTCTTAGTATACTGTCTTTAATTTTCTGTCACGCCCTGAGGAGCCGCTCGTCCGATACTGACCGGACCGCCACTCCCTCGACCCAGCGGACAACTTAGAAAACCTAACCCTGAGTACTACCTCAGCCGATTGTACCACAGCCTATAGGGTTGGAATGACCGTCTGAAACAAACCAAAACGATGACAAAAGCTGCATACCGATATGAATTATGACAAACAAAATGAAACAAAGGCCTCTATGACATGCAAAAGTAAAACTATACTGCCATGCAAGACAACCAAAACAGAATACGAATACAACAGCGGAAACGAAAAGACAAAATGAAAAGAGGAGAGTACCAACATGTACCACCATCAAAAGACAAGTGCAACCCATCAAAAGACAAGTACAACCCCGAGAATCATCTCGAAGATACGCGAGCAAGGACAGGCTGCCGAACACTCCTGTTGATCATCCTGAAATAAAAACAAGGAGTAATGGGGTGAGTCCACAGTACTCAGCGGATATCTTATCAAATATGCAAGATAGTCTAAGCTAGCAATAGTAGTAACAGGCTATCGAAATAACACATGTACAAGCAGTGATAAGTACAACTGGAAGGAAGGATAAAAAACACCATACCAATGTGGCGGGGTCGCTAAAACCAGGGCATAAAGGTCTCCTGCATGTGCATGTCAATCATATGCAGCATCCAAGTATAGCAAGCACATGCAAATGCAATTTATGCGTATGCATATGGTGCAATGACATGATCACCTCTGTCGTCTGTCAGACATCGTCACCTATATACGGGAGGAAGCTGAGCGGAGGTCACCCTCCGACGTAAAGCCGTGACTGCCATTCGTACTCTGCCATCACTGCTCCTGAGCGATTGAGTAGACGGTATGCTGTCGGCGTAACACTCCTACCCCATGACCTATCCGGGGGATATCTCTACCTGAATATTACCCCATTGCCGAAGTAACACCCCTACCCTAGGTCATCTCTGGGGGATATCTCTACCTGAGTGATACACCTACCCCATGTACATAAATGGGGGAGAGACCTCTCTCTCTCTCATCTCCTGGTATAAGGACAACTCAAGGAGGGACCCCTGCCTGCTACCACGCTCCAATTCACTAACCCATGAGTGCATGAGCGGAGCAGTACAGAGCGCACTACCCATACTCCGTCAATGAGTGGTCATATGGGTAGGTCAGATATGACTGTCGACCTGACTCACCCACAAGGGGGCCCCTGATCGACAGTGATGCACAATGCACAATGATGCATGACACTGGTCAAACAACATCCACTATCTAGTCCACCTATATCAACATGATATGCAAGGATCCTAGATAATGCACCATAGCCTAAGTCTTAAAGGTATAGGTATCACATGCCAGATCTAGCATAAACAATATCAGCAAAGCAAACAAAAGAGGTAAATAACAATCTATTAGTCTGTCGCTAAACGAAGTATATCAAGCATATAAATTATGACTAATCCAGAAGATAAGTCAGAGGTACCCGCCTCAATACGACGAAATTCGGGCGCGTAGGAAAACTCCCTTCCGAAAATAATATTCGCAACAAGTGGAATACAATCAATGTCCTACATCCAAACAAATACAACTTAACTAATTATATAATTTTGATTAAATAACCTAACTCAACCCACCACGCTTGGGTTCAGATTAGGTCTAACCTAAACTTAACTCAATCAACCAAATCTAATCCATTGAACCAAATAACACCAACCGAATCAACACCACGGAAGACCACCTCCTCACGGCAGTAACCCCCAATCAACCAAAAACCTCCCATGATCAAGGAGATCAAAACACAACATTCTGCCCAAACACAGCAGCTCCATCAAACAACCAACCTACACAGCACACTCGGCTACACCAGGCAACACAAAATAGATCATCTACAAATCCACAAACCATATAGCATAACTCAACCCAATTAAGTTCTCGGCTTCAACTTCCAATCCCTAACTCAACCTCACGCAGGGACTACACAAACCAGAAACATCCAACAATTCCATATCAAAGTTGTACCTGGCACACGACAACCTCACAACAGGAGCACAACCACAAAGGTATAACATCCAGACAAAACCCATCATCTTCTTCAGAACTCACAACAGCAAGAACATGAACTAATTCGAAGGGAAAAACAAAACCAAAGAATCCAAACTCAAGATCAGCAATCCAATACTTGATCCATGGCCCCAAATCAAACTCCAAAAACTAGAACACACGACAGAGAAACATGGAGCTCAGACCCAACTCGAATTCATCCAAGATCAAGAGCGAAAATCCCAAACCAGGAGCTCATGGCCGCATCCAAAATCGAATTAGATCAGAGTACTTCAAGAATGATAGAATTCTATCATCTAGACTATTCCTACACAATCGTAGAAACTATTTGTCTAAGAATCTTCCTCAAATTCAAATCGAGATCAACAACCAAGTCCTTACCTGCATTGGCACTGGCAATCTTCACAGCTCTAGACCCGACGAGATCAGCCACGACAATAAACCAAACGCAGCAATAGGGAAGTTATAGGTCTGCCACAACCTCATATCCACTCTACCCAGCAGGAACCCCTAGGTCAGCTGCGATCATAGAGAGGATCAAATTTCACAACCAGTTATAACATCCGACGGTGATTGAAACCTCAACAAAACCTCCCCTTACCTTCTCTCGGCTGCGGTGGAGACCACCGGTGCATATTTGAAATGGCGAAGGTGGGAGGAGGAAGCAAATGGGTGGCCTTTGGACTGGCCTCGATCACGCGAGGAAAAGAGGTAGATCTTTGAAGAGTAGGCAATAGTGTGCCCTAGATCACCAGAGCTCGGCTAGATCAGGCGACACCGACCAATGGAGAGGCAGAGGAGGAAGAGGTGAAGGTAGTTGTCGGCTCTGATCGAGGAAAGGAGGAGAACTGTGGTCGAAAATCGCTGAAAGAGGAATGGCGGATCGACTCCGCGTTGAGAGAGAAAGAAAGAAAGAAGAGAGAAGTTGCGATCGCGATCTGCGCAAAGGGGAGAAATGAAAAAGGAAAGAATCGGCTTCGATGAACACGATGAGAGGGATAAGGGGTAAGTGGTGCCCTTTTTCACTTTAACCCATAAGTTTTTCTTATTTTAACCTCACCACATGCTTAAAATGGTTTTAAGCATTCTTACCCTTCTAAGTTTCCAAATGTTAACATTTTCAAATTATTATTTTTATGTCTAACTTAAACATATTGTCACACATCAAAAAGAAGAAGATTGTTGGTACAATCGACCTAAGTTCGATCGGTACAATTATGGATTTTGATGTGTATGTCAATATAATTAAGTTAGGTTTTCATATTGGTTGATGCGTGTTTGTGTCATGCAAGACTTGGTGGAATAGATAATTGAGAAATCTCATCTTGGTGCTTGGGTCCTTGAAATCGATGAAGGATGGTGCATCCGAGGAACCGCCGAACGAGGAGCAATGAAGTGGAGCCAAGGGAAGCAGACTTCAAAGCATATGCGAAGGATGACATCGGGACGAGCCAAGGACTTGGATACATCCGAGGGATGAGAGCCAAAGGAAGAGAGCTTCAAATGGCGACTCCGGAGAGGATGAGTGTGAGTATGTAAAAGGATTAGTCGACTGATAGGGATACCAGTCGACTGAACCTTCTGTGAGGTTCGAACAGTAAGATCAATCAACTGGTTTAAATGGTAGTCGACTGGTCTATTCAAAAACTAACCGTTGGCTGAGTACCAGTCGACTGGGTTGGGTAGCAATCAACTGATATCGGGGCTGAGCTATTTTGTTAACGGATATCTCCTCTATTTAAAGGAGAGTTTTGAGACTTAAAAAAGGTTAGCTCTTTAGTAAGAAACTTTCTTGATCAAGTGCTTAAGCTTCCAAGTCTCCTCTCTTCCTCAAATCCTAGATCTTATCTTGTAAACGAAATGAGACATTGTGAGAGGTTGTTCTCTACCGAGAAGGAGAAAACTTTAGCCGAAGATTGCCAGGGACTAATCCACCGAATGATTGAGGGATCGCCTACCTCAAGGACACGTCGTAGAGTAGAAGAAAGCAATCTCTGAACCTTGTAAACGATAAATGTTAGCATTGTTTTTATTCTTAAGTTTCATTTCCGCTTGCACAACTAACACGTGTAGGAAGAAGTCGAAGAATTAGGTGAAAAGCTATTCACCCCCCCCCCCCTCTAGGCGTGCCGTCGATCACCAACAGCTCCTTCATTGCTCAACCCCACTGATCGAACACTCCCACCTACGCGACTCCTGACTCATTCCTTTTAGCCTTCCCGACCCTCCTTCACTTAGCGTACTACGCTCTTTAGACCAACTATCTTAGTATTATGTGGGTCAGCATACCATGTTGGCTAGCGTGTGGGTTGTCAGAGCACGTGGAGCAGTATGGTAGACGTAGTGTGACCCTACATGAGCTTATATAAATACAGAACGTGGATGACATGATAATAGGATATGACGGCGATATTAAAGTGATACATTGATATGCCATTTTTTTCTACTAGGATGTGACATCCAATTAATGATGATAGAGATACTATTCTCACTTAGTAATGTTATAAAAGGATTCCGTACCCATGGGCAAAGGTGCGCACACGCTTTGACTAATCATCACATTCTCCTCATTTACTATTCATCTTCTCCACCTTCCCGCTGAAGATTAACTTGAGTATCAGAATGGTTAAGCCGAAGCACCCCTAGTCTACCTCCTAACACTCTTTTTCTCTCTTCCTCTATTTATCTAGCCTTGCGTGCATTGGTGACCGGAGGTTTTCTTTCCACATTCAACAACTTCGTCAACTTAATCAACAACAGAGATAGTTTACCAGTGGCTTATTCATTAGTGATCTCAGACAGGAACAACAATCCTCTCTTAAAACTAGGCCCACTCTAGCCTCCAAACAAGGACTCCTCTATGAGACACTTAGCGACGTACCCACCTAACCATAGCGTGGGCATCACACCTATGGCCTCCTAATTCACCATATTCATGATTTTTAGATCCACCTTAATGGATTAAGCTTTGAATTCTATACTCTCTCATCGACGATCGACATATTTGTTAACCTACTTTCTATAATTCGACCCACGGTCTTACTACCTAGCTCCGCTAAGTGACATATTTGTTAACCTACTTTCTATAATTCGACCCACGGTCTTACTACCTAGCTCCGCTAAGCAAAATCCAATCTCGATCATCCATGGAAGCTACCCAACCTATTCTTCGCAAAGGCGAAAATAAACTCTCTTTTTTTTCCCTCGCATGTTTCTCCTCTTTGGCAATGACAATGAGACATCCCTACAACTCCTTCTTGTTATCTTCCTCTCTTGTTTTCTTCCTCCATCAAGATTGAGTTGGATTTCATGGCCACACCGCACGAGGACAGATGGGCAATTTGGCGAGAACTACCGCGAAATGGTCCATGAATTATTAAGCCAATAATGCACAACTAATTCAAAAAATAATAAGGAACACAACCAACTATAGTCATCCATCAAATCAGTGGGAGTATCTCCATCATTCTCTTTATCATGTAAACTGTCTGCCATTTGAAGCTGCCTGGAAACAACATCTAATGGAGGGAGGGCCTTCCCCCCACTTTGGTGGGTCACTCTCTATCTTCTTATTCTGCCCTTTCTCTATTTCTCTTTAGCAACACGAAAACTTATCCGAGTTATCGACATTCATTTATGTGCATTTGCTATTGATGAAGCAAGCTTACTTGAAGAAGCATGCTTACGTCGTCAAACACAACTAAGTTTTAACTATTTATCCACAGGTTGGAAGAGGACCTTGGTGATGTGGATGCTGAGGACATCCTCCGGGCAATGAGCGGTGTAGTAAAAGCTCTTCGCCACGAGAAGAAATGTTTGCTTGGTTTGGTGGAAGTCGAGGACTTGATCATCTGGAGTAGTGCTCTGGATCACACGTTGAGCTAGCTCTCGCATCTTCTCGTCTATTATTTCCTTGTTCATGTCCTGAAATGATACGAAAATGGAGTTATAACTTATGACTAGAATTATTAAGTGGTTCTTTGACGAATGTCGATTGCTATGAAAGAAAATATACCTCTGTGATGAGCTTTCTTCGCGAAAGTAGAGCACAAATGGAGGATAGGAGGTGAGCAAGCTCGTTGTATTGTGGTTGAGCTGACGTCAAGTTGAATCTCCCTCCACAAGCTTCGACGGTCGTCACTAGTAGCAACCCGATGTTTTCCTCCTCACACTTCGACATCGACAACCACACTTTCCACTGTCAAAATATAAGGAAAGGAACTTACTCTAGCCAACTAATTGGACTGAGAAATGATATATCATTGAATTACAAGTGTCTATCTGAATAGGTTTAGCTGATCTAAATTTAGAAACGAGAGCATCAGTCTTACAGCTTCATGTAAGTAGTGGCGCATTCGCTGTTGATGGGAGTTTGCAGCCAATGTCACGAGTCCATTGATTAGCTCGTGGAGCAACTCCGCCAAATGCTCCCCCTTACTCCTCCCGTTCGCCCTACTGACATTTAACAGCACATCAATCCATACTCATACGTGCCAAGCATCAAGATTAATCAACACTCGAACAACAAGTTGACAGAGTGGCAGTCATTGGATTCTAACAAATGTCCTAACAAAAGCATTAGCTTAGATTTTAAGATTTGGGCTTAATATGTATTCAATATGACAATTGTTTATTAGCTTAGAAGTAATTCAGTTGTTTCGATTCTGCAAATTATCGCAGAAATGCCGTCCACTACGATATTGTTTGGTTCCACATGCTTCAACTCGATATCATATAATTGATTTGGACCCCAAGAAGGTATGGTCCTCCATCTAGTGAGAGGGCCAACTTAACCATCATCTGCTGCAGGAACAGGTCCAATAATTGTAGCAAGAAGTACACTTGCTCTTAGCCAAAACCAACAAGGAGCATGTCCCACATTACAACCATGAATATCGACCGACTTGGGTATGGATTCAATTTTGAAACTATGAAATCAAGCTAAAAATGACAGTGTCTGGCACTGACCTGCTAATGCCATGCCCATTGCTGCAGTAGTTTTTGTCATCAAGGAACTTCAGTATCAATGCTTGCCTACTTGTTTCAGTGCATGAGTTATCACTCAAGTAGGCTGAGACAGCCTTCAAGAGAACCATGGTCCGAACCCAACCCAACCTCTCGGTCACCCGTTCTGGTTCAAATATGCAAGCAGCTGCCAGGAAGTAGTCCTCCAACAGGGCTCTTCTGCTCACACTGTGCCACTGAAGGCCCGCCTCCTCGTACCACCTTATTTAAATCACACAATTTAACTTGTATAAAATGATCCATTTTCTTCAAACCATTGCAAAAAATCTCAGTTAAGAAGATTAGAATCGATACAGCAAACAATTTGACATACTTTTGAAGATGGAGCCACTCCAACTGATGGAGAGCTTGGCAATGGTTGAAGTCCAACTTAGCCAACTCCAAATACACATCATTGTTTACCAGAGGCATCCTGCAGTAGCATTTGCTGTCAGCTAATCATTCAATTATTCAAACTAGCGACAATTCTGAGCTAAAGATTGAATTTTTCATAGAGTAGATGGCATAAAGTAAGGAACTGTGATCAGCGAATATACGTACTTGTACAGAGTCTTGCCAATCCAAATATCACTTCCTCCTCCATACTGCTCCAAATAGAACCTTGCCTCAACGCGTGGCAGGCTTGCATACCAGGGGAAATCCAGAGCATACTCCACCTGCTCGATATATTGCAAGAAGATATAATGCCAATTCAAGGCGAGTAAATTATTGAAATCGTATCTGTTTTGGTTAACCAATTACCTCCCCAGGCAAATCCTTTGTGATGATCCATTTGTCGAGCAGTTGATGTGCAGCTTGTTTCTCTCGCAGAAAGGCATAAGAGAAGCTCTTGGCTCGCTCCAGTATCTCTTCCCCGGGGAAGGCCACCTGCGCGGCCCGGTTCAGGTTGAACATCCCCGTCACCGCCTGGTTCGACTGCCCTGCGAAGCACACGAACTCCCCATCCTTCTCGAATTGCCGCAGCACGCCTGCATGGACGGATCAATCAAACAAACACACACAAGACTCCTTTTTTAGTCCAGCTGCTCTGCTCGATCTGTTCACTCACCGGGGGAGACAGGGTAACCGTGCCGCCGCAGCAGCCGGAAACCCATGGACGTGTCGTCGATGTCGACGACCCTCGATTCCCTGGCCCAACAAATTCCATCCTCCCTCCAGTACCTACGACAACGACGACAAATGACTCAACTGTCTTGGGCATTTCAACAAACAAGTGGCAGGCAGAACAAGAACGAGCTACCTGTGCACGTAATCGAGGCAGTCTTTGATCTCCGGCGAGAAGTAGCCGGCGATCCCCAGGCGCTGCAGGCGATCCACCGCCCACAGGTGCTCGAAGAGATCTACGGGGTACACGTTCGGCACTGTAGCAAACGCAAGAGGATCCTAATTATTTTTTTTTCTGGAACAATCATTCACGATTAATTAAATGAATTTAACGGATCATTTACCTCCTCCTCCGAATCTACGGACGAGTCGCTGGAGATATTTGAGGCAGTTGCCGTCGCCCGTCTGCATCAGCGCGTACGCAGTGGAGGACGGCGAGAAGAGGAAGGAGCCATCTTGACACTGTAGACGGAGAAGCTTCTCCCAGTCCAAGCCAACCATTCCTTCCAGGCTATGTAGCAGCGTGGTTGGCACCTCGTGCAGCACTTGTTTCGGAATCCTTTTCCAATTACACATCGCACTCAAACATCGACTCTGCAACAGTACCAACACAGGAATTACGCTGTAATTGTTGCTTTTACCTCTCCATTTTAAGGTCTCTCATGGCGCTTATGCCCTGCAAACAGGGATGCGAGTAGGGAATCTCCAGCCCCAGCTCCTTGGCCAGGTCCAGCAGTGAAGGGAACGCCACCTCGAAGCCAATCGGCATGTGCTCCGCCGCCTCCTCTCCCAGCCTCCACATGTTCTCCCGCACGTACTCCACCCCTGCGTCCCCTTTGGCTTAATTTATAGTGCTGCTCGGACGCGATGCGCGAGGAGAATCGCTAAAGTATGTCGTACCTTCGCGGCACTTGTCGAGGTGGAGATTCCAGGAGGCGAGCGCGACGGCGCAGGCCAGCGTGCTGATCAGCCGGTCGTGGGGCGGGAGAAAGACGGCGGAGTTGCCCCACGAGCCGTCGCCGAGCTGGTTGTCGGCGATCCAGCGGAGGCTCGCCGGGAACAATGGCCGCCGGCCTTCTCCCTCCGGGTCCCGCACCAGCGCCACCCACGCCGTGTCGTAAGCAGAGATGCTGATCTCGCCGTCGCCCAT
>JAGFNQ010002890.1:0-22050 GCA_024364735.1 Boesenbergia rotunda | reverse complement strand
GATAGAGGGGGATACGGAGAGAGAGGAGGAGCGAGAGCGAGAGCGATTGGTCGAGCAATGGCGGAAGAGGTGAAGCTGGGATCTTCGAAGCCGATGATCGCAACGAGAGGAGAAGAGAACGGTTCCCATCCCCTACCGCGACGAGTGCGCTCATCTCCTTATTCCTCTCAACAAGTGCCACACCGCTGAGTTCTTTCTGCCATGGAAGTGCGAGAACGAGCCATGTCTGAGAAGTGCGAGTACGAGCTCGTCATGGAGCGGATGCTCCAGATGCAAAAGATCCGTGAGCTTGAGGAGAGGAAGAAGGCGCTGAAGATTCAGGGTGCGGGCGGTGTCATCCCTTCTCCAGCCAACGTATGAATCGCGTCCCTTCCCCTTCGCGATGGTTAGTTTTCGTCTTAATTGGTTTAGATGCTTGATTCTTTGGTTTACTATTGTAATTCTTAAAACTGTAGGTTTTGTTGCAAAGAACTCTGCTAATCTCGAAGATTCTTCTTGTGCTAAGTGAGATTGAATGTTTTCTGGGTTAATAATGCTATTATTTTTCTCCGATGGTTCTAATTGGAAAGAGTTATTAAGGACTATCCCACTGGATCTAAGCATACGAAGAACATGTTTTGATAAGAGGAAGCAATAATATGAATATTTGCAGTCTCTCACTCGCAGTGATGGCTGTCAAATAGTTTCTCAAGTATTTCTGGAAGCATCTACCAAGAACGAAAGGTTTATCTCTTTTCTTGTTTTGTTGATGCAAGTATAGTCGTATCCTGTATTAAGATGTTTGTTATGTTAGTATGAAACAATTAAACTTCACTGATGTATGTAGGACCTAGAAGGATACAATTAAACATTGTATTTTTTCTGCAAACTCAGTCCATCTTGGAGTCACGTTCACAAATTTTCTTTTGGTTATCATTTCCTGTAGTGGTTATCATTTGTTCTTCAGAAAACAATCAAAATGACATATATTGGTGCATGAAAATGTTATGTTGTTCTGAATATCAAACTATAAGAATAGTGCCAGTTAATAAAGAACCCAAATCAACTTCTATCTTTGTTATTTCTTAAGGAAACACCTTGGTGTACGCATATCTGCATCCTAGCATTTAAGTGAATATGAGCAGAAGTCTAATTATTATGACTAAGTTAAATTCTAGATATCCATTAATTTTTAATTATGCCATAGCTCACAAATGGACATTAGTAGTCCTCGAATGACTTAGAATGCCCTTTGTTGTTATTATTGTTGTTATTGTTGTTGGATTGCTGCCATCCGCAGCAATATGAATGAAGCAACCCTCATCATCATTCGTTAATCTTTGTTGCTATTTCCTTGGTATTGAGGGTTGCCATATATATACATCCTTATTCACTTATAAGATATGGAAGCACAATGTAGATGCGCAAACAGTTTTAACTAAAAATTTAGTCTCTTGCATTTAGAGGACAAATTGATTATCTACAGTTGTGGTTGTTTTTATTTTCTGTTCTTTACTTATTTATTTATTTCATCTATTTTCTCTTTGTTTAGTTGCTTCTGAATTTTATTAACATCCTAAATTGGCATAAGAAAGAACATTACTCTTCTTTCTCTGTTTTTTTCCCAGAAAGTTGATTTTATTAACATCATGTTTCTTTTTTCCTTGTATTCTGGATCTTCAAATAATAAAATACTTTTCAGTAAGGTCCTAATTCTGTTTGCCTGTTCTTCTTCAGCTTTTCTGCTGCTTTTGCAGCCTTTGTTGCTGGCATGGCTTGCATCGTCGGTATCGACTTCAGCAATAAAATTAGTTAGTATGCATCTAAATTAGTCTTAAAACAATAGTTTATCAACTACTGTACCTAATGTATAATTGAAGGGCAATAAAATTGTTTAATTCGTTCCAAGGAAGAAAAGGAAGAAAACAAGTACAGTGGGAAGTGATTAAGGTATTTGTACTTCTATTTAAATCAAAATTTTTTATTGTGTATAATATTGGTATTTTAAGCATTAAAAATATGAATTATCTTTGTCTTAGGTTCCTAGGCAACCGGATGCCAAACAATGTGGATATTATGTGATGAGATTTATGAAGCAAATTACTGAAGAAGTTACATCAATCGAGGGGGATGCATTCCGAACGATAGTAATAATTTCTTTATTATCTCAAATATTTAAAGTTATCTAGTTATAAATTTTTTCAAGTTGTTATGTTTTATTCTGTACAATCATATAATGTGTTTTTGTTCATAGTTTGCAAAAGCAGAGTACTCCCAAGATGAAATTGATGAAGTGCGCTCCGCGATAGCTGATTGTATACAGGATTATATTTGATAATAGGTATGTAAATGTTAATTACTAAGGTTTAAACTTTTCCTGGTAAATGTTAGTTACTAAGCTTTCGGGTGATATACCTATTTGATAATAGGTATGAATATTATTGATTATATGGTCTCACATAGAACTTAAATGGATGTGAACTTAATGGAGGATGGAATGATAAGATTGATGCAGCCGATCCAAATAGTTGACACAAACACAGCTTGAGGAGAGAATATACCTGTGTTTTCTCTTTGCGGATTAAATTAGCTTTCTGCAACACAAACAATTACAGCTTTACAATTTTCAAAATCATGCAGAATTATTGATGCACGAATCCATAAATATGATTATTTGCTATTTTATTCTTTAGGTGTTGAACTTCTAAATTTGTTATTATCCCACCTCAGCCTTAGACATTCATTTACTGGATTTTGTAATTATAATAATAAAATGGAAGTGACTACCTTTTATCTGTATTTTATCTGTATTCATTTACTGGATTTTATCCCCTTGTGCAAACCTTTCACAGACTAGCAATGCCATGTCGAGGGCCCTAAATGTTCTACAGACAACTCACTCTTTTGGAGATATGATAGTTTTGATCTGGGACTCTCTTCTCGAATACAAGGTGATAATGTTTTGCTCTTCTAAAGATTAGTTTTCTTCTTCTTTTAATGGAAGGATACTTGTTATCGTGTATTTGTTCCTTCAAATCAAGTATTTCTATATAACCATATTCCTAAAAACGGTTCTATGATTAATAATGCTAAAATTTATTAACTTGTTAATGCTGGTCAAACAATTTCTTTTTGTTATATGTGCTTCTCATCAAAACTCTGTTTGTGTGTCAGTATGCTTTTGAGAATATTGTTTTCCTATGGAAAATGAAATCATTATTTTAACAGCATATGCTTTAGATCTACTATTCTGGAAAAGGAATTCATTATAAACTTTTCAGATATTACTTAACATTCGCTAATGCTAAAACCTTTTTTTACGGGGAAACACATACACTGTACATGGACAGAAAGAATAGAAGGCGAATGAAATAGTTTAAGGGAAGAGAAAAAAAATTATTCTGAAGAAATCTGTCACTCACATTCAAAGAAATATAAGTGGGTAAGTCTAATTAAATTATTCTGAAAGACATGAACTATCTGTCACTCACATTCTGTCATTCCCAAGTTCATGACAAGTTGGGCAAATTAATAGATGTTGTATGAAGCTGCCGAGTTTGAAGACAGCCCGAGGAGACATGATGATGTATTTGAGGAAGCTCTTGCTATTTATAATCTAGCATATGATTATGCACAAAAGGGAGGCGTTGGTAGGTGCAGTTTTGCTTGGAATGTTGCTGGACGAGCACTATGCATGCTTCACGCATCAAAACAAGATGATAAATCCTTGATTCCTTGCTCAAGAAGTGTACTTACAGAAATTCTTGAGTAATAAAAATTTGAGAAAATAAAATGTACACAAGGGGATGGGTGTTTTTGTATTGAAACTTTGATCATTAATTAGAAGTAGGCAACATATAGCAAATGTAGCAAATTATAATTACTCTGTAGCAAATCCACCACCAAATCTAGAATGTAGCAAATTATAATTACTCTGTACCAAATCCATAAGGAGAGTATAAAACCTAGAATGTAGCAAATTATAACAATTACTCTATAGTTTCAATTATCTAGTGCATGTGCACATCCAACTCGGTTTGAAGTATCAATAATTTGTTGCCTGACATGTTTTCTAATTAGCCTTCATCTTATAGCGTCTTAAATCTTCGGTTGAAAGATACACTTGTATTTAACACTTTTTTACTATTAATAGGCATAATCATTGGTTCAAGATAGTGACACTAATATTTAAGCAATTTCCCTTGTTAGTTTGAGTTGAAAACAGCACCAGCTGATTTTCGGTTTCCCACCACAAATCAAACCAAACACTGTTTCACTCGCTATATTGAGTTTCACAATTTTTTTGCTCAAAGCTCTCTAGGAACTTCATGCATTCAAGGAGTTTGGTAATTTCCTTGAAATTTGATCCAACTAGGCTTTCTAATGTACCCATTTTGCAAATGGGTGGAAAATTACCAACCTAGATTAACAGTTGTGTATCATCCAAATGGAATCCCATCCCTTAGAGATCTTAGAAGACCAACAATAAAATACATAGCAAAATGTTCTCATTACAACTTTTAAACTGAATCTTTTTGCAACGATCCTTCTGGTATTTAACATTATTCCTTAACTTACAAACCCAGTAAACACTGAGCCACAAAAATCAATATTCATCTCTTTACATGTCATGCCATAAAAAATCAACAGCAAGCCCCCTGCTTTAGTCTCTGACTGTCGGTGAACAATTGGTAACACATGCAATGGTGAATAACTGACGCACAACATGCAATGGTGCAATTGGTAACACATGCAATGGTGCAATTGGTCTCTGCTTTAGTCTCTGACTGTTGGTGAACAATTGGTAACACATGCAATGTTGAACAATTGTTATTTTTGTTGTTTGTTGATACATATTCATGGATCATTTTTTATTGGACATATGCATTTAATAGAATAACTAATTAGAGTGTTTGTTCTCTTTTTTCCAACTGCAGGGACTTGTTCGTGATCATGTTTGAAGACCATTAATCTGACCTTCCAAGCTATAATTTTTGTGATTTGAACTTCATTGTAAGTTTAGTTGGGTCAGAATTATGAACTCTTGTAATTTGGGTCAGAAGATACTTTAGTGGTTTCGTCTGTATAAAGGTTTTTGGACAAAAGATACATTTATGGTTTCATCTGTAGAAAGCTTGTGGTGGATCTTTGTATAAAGGTTATTGTAAATATGTTGATGATGTTTGATATATATAGTTTTTGTTTCGAGGTTAAATTATTGTCTTTTAATTGAAAATATAATGGAAATATCTTTGTTGTCAAATTGGTATGAAACTGTTGTGGAACAGTGCAAACGCACAACAGATTTTTTTAAAGCTAAACTGTTGTTGTAGATAAACGGTGGCATACGACAACACAGTGATAAAACTGTTGTCGAATATAATAAAAGACAACGGTGAATATGGCATACGACAACGGTGATAAACTGTTGTTATTGATATACGACAACGGTTATAAAAACTGTTGTCGAATATAATAAAAGACAACGGTGAATATGGCATACGACAACGGTGATAAACTGTTGTTGAATGTGATATACGACAACAGTGATAAACGGTGATAAACTGTTGTCGAATGTGATATACGACAACAGTGGAAAACTGTTGTCAAACTGTTGTCGAATGTGATATACGACAACAGTGATTCACTGTTGTCGTAGACCCCCCCTTTAACAACATGGCCTTTAACAACAGTGGTATTTGGCCTACGACAACAGTGATTCACTGTTGTTAAATGCATTTTTTCTAGTAGTGAAAGCTAGAGGGACGCTTCGAAGGTATACATTTAGATAGATCTATTAGATAAATGAACTTCGTATGAGTTTTCTTTCGTATGGAAAGCTCGAGGGATCTTGTTTCCACTGCGTTTATGTATTTATGTCGCCGGGAGATCCCTACAACTGACCACACTCCTAATAAGACTATGCACAGTCTGTGTGTTTTAAATAAATAGCTAGTATTACGTTGTCTAGCCATTGATGGATCATGCACGATAACTTGAATTTTGGGGTATATTGAATTTGTTAAATGGGGTTTGAGATTAGTTGGGGTTAATTAGAAGGAATAGTGAAAGACAACATGAGGAATTCTTTGTATAAGCAAACAAGAGCTTCATGTTCTTTTTCTCTATTTTATATAAAAATCATATATATATATATATATATGTTGTGTCTGAAAGATTTGATTAATTTGTGTTTTAGTGATTTAGAATTTTTGTACTGAAAGTTCCGACAATAATAATTGTATTATTATGCTTATTATATGATAAAATAGTAATGATAAAATTTGATGGCAGATTCTTCTAGCATGGATAAATATTTTTTTAATACAAATATAAATTTAATCAAGAGACAGAAAGAATATCAAGAGCTAGTACATAAAGTTTAAGCTTTGGAAATGCAAGATAATAATAAAAAAAAACTTCAGCACTGATTGACTAGAGGACATCCATAAGAGAATCCGTGCACCCATGTCGAGCCAAATAACTCCAAAAACTCTATATAAAAGTGCTCAAATAACTCTTTCTTTTTAACACCTTTAATTTTCATCATTAACTATTAATTAAACAATATAATATTAATGATAATTTTTAATATTATTTAATAATTTATTTCATAGTATAGTTGATTGGTTGTAAAATAATAAAATCGTAATAAAATTTAATGTTATAATTTTTTAACACAAATATAATCACTATCACTAACTAAAAAAAAAGAACAGTGCTTTACAAAACTCTCCCGTTAATATAGGATTTTGGAAAAGGATTAGAATATATTGACTCTATAATATTCAACTTTATTCTATATTGTAAGATATTATTTTCACAATTTAAACACGTGTCTATAAAATCTAACGACGGCGATTTTACTCTCGCATCAAAACTCACATTACTAACTATCACTAACTATACCATTTAAAAATACTTTTAATCATAAAAATCTAATATTTATTGTGGGCAAAACTTTTTTTTAAAAAAAACTTTAATCACCGAGTGCTTGCAGGAATGTTGCAGTAGACCACTTAATAGCTACAACAATTTATTAAAGGGCGTACATAATAATTGGAAATTATCAAAGGACGTCTCATGGTTTCTATTTTACCAAAAGGCACAGTCATTTAAGTGAACTTCCTATTATACCCTTGGCGTCACAAAATACCTTTTCCATTCCCATTTTCAAGACATCCGAACCATTTTTGCAGTAAAATAATAATATGTGGTTCGGATGGCAAGGTAGTAGAATTTTTGGCCATTCTCTCTCTCACCGCAACAACGTAAATGGTATTGTTGAAGGAGGACATTGTGCGTGCCCTAGTTGTGCTTTAGTCGCTTGCTCATCCCTCGAATACCTCCGCCCAACAAAAACCTAGGCTCCTATACAGGAAAGTGGTACTGTGTGATCCTGATGCGGCTTTAAGTGTTAACGTTGAAGTTGATACTGCTCGACACTATCAAAGTAGGATTTAGGGTTTCTGCAGGGTTGATTTTCATCATAATGGTAGGAAAAAGGTCTGTGGGTGGTTTATCGTCTTCTTCATTGGCATTAATCACCAAGGTATGTTAGCGATAGGCTTAGGTAAGAACAACATAGTTTGTGAAATTGTTTATACTTATTTTTGCTGAATAAATTTGTAATGTATAAAAACTGTAGGGTTCAGATGAATTTGAGAAAAAATTACATTGTTGCAGTGTTTTAGGCCACTTTAAACATTTTCTTGATGCATTTGAAATTTTAAATGATCAACACATTGCGAAGATCAAAGAGTCGTCCTTCAGTATTTTCTTGGACATTCAAGAATTGTAGCATATCCGAGGAATTTTGGTTAATATATTTGAAAGTTGGGATTCAACCTTGCAAGTTTTTAAATTCTCAGGTAATAGTTTTAATTATGAATTATAAACAATATCTATAGTAAGATAAAACTTGGATATAGTTGGCCTTTAATGATTGATATTTGATCAATTTAAATGAGTGAATTTAAAGTGAAATTCACTTCAGGCCCTCGGTAGGCCTGAAATGATTTTATTTTAGGCTTACCGAGGGCCTAAAGTGAATTTACTTCAGGCCCTCGGTAGGCCTGAAATGAATTCATTTCAGGCCCAAAGTGAAATAAGTTGAAGCCTATATTGTTGATGATAACTAAATATTTTAATTGTTTCAGGTGTACCAGTTGCGTTCACCAGACGAGATGTTGCTTTGGTACTGGGTATAGTGGACCGTGGAGTTTCGGTCCCTATTAATTCAACTAAAGCATCGGGTGACCTCTATCGTACTTACTTCTCAAAAGAAAAACAACCTACCAGAACAAGAATTGAGGACTTACTTAAACATTATTCTAAAAGTGCTGAATCAGAGGATGATGTGTTATTAGTTTGTAAATTATATATTTTGTATATATTTGTTTGTGTTTTTATTTTCGTCTAGTATATATAAGGTCCTTCTAGGGCTTGTAGATATAGTAGATGATTATGACAATCTTGGTAGATTCAACTGGGTGGAAGGTATTCATAAATTTTTGTCTCCCCAATTACCTAAGATTGGGGAATTATTTTCATCAACTCAGGGAAACCAGAGGACCACCAACCTCCCTTACGTAAAGGGATTTGTTGGGATTTTGGCAGTGAGTAGAATTAACCTAAATTATATTTTATAATATTTTGCTGTCATTAATGTAATTGTCTGGAAAACTTTATGTAGGCATGGTTTTTGGAGCATGTACCCATTCAAAAACCATACAATGTTGAAGGACCCCGAATAAATAAGTGGACGAATATTCCTTCGCATATTAGTAGGGTGAGGGACCTTGTCAACCAAATCAGGTCCGAAGAGGTAATTATTCTAAACTGTGATCTATGTTAGTAGTTTGATATAGAGACAGTAAAATTTGTGTACTTGGTAATTGACAGGTAATTGTTGAAATAATTCCTAACCTACATGAAAACACATTGTTTGAGAACCTTGAGATTGGGGATGGCATTCCACGGGCAATGGAGATATCACAAGGACATGACATAGAAGATGTAAGGCCATGTGGTGAATGCATTCTTAAAGGCACCCTAATCAAGGAGCTAACAGAGGAGAATATATGTTTGCATGAAAGGGTTAAGAAATTAATTTCAATTATTGAAAAAAGGGGATGGAGGGTCAAGAAAGCTATCTTGTAGTCAGTCCTCTTTCTGATCCAGTATCTTGTAGAACAAGGAAAGGATGTGACCGAACTCGGTATGATTACAGGGATACTCTAATTGAGAGTCCAGTATGGCACCAGCTATTTCATAAGGGGAAGCGGAGAAAGGAACAAATATCAAATGTCATGGACAAGGGAAAAAGGAAACTTAGTGAGGAGGATATGGATGAAGCAAGAGAAACCATTACTGTAATGAAAGTCATGTCTGAAGAAGATATAGAGGAGGAAAAAAGAAGGACCTCCGAACTATACAAAATGAGGTAACAAGGCATTGATGTATGTGAGTTATTTTCATATAAATTACGTCAAATTTATTGAATTTGGTCATTAATTAGTTTGGTCTAAATTGTATCGATGTAGTTTGTGAAGAAGCATTTTATGAAGTCGAAGAAGAAAAAACAAGATAAAGAAGTGGCCTACGTGATAAATAAATTGGAGAACCTAAAGTTAGTTATGAAACATAGTTTAGTTAATATATTTGGGGCTTTAATATATAATCTTATCAATTAACTTGGCAGGTTGGCTAATGAATTTATCTGGGAGGATGCACCCTTTGCTTTGAAATTGCATTCATTCTTACAAATCCTCAATGGAGAGGTTTTTACAAAAGGCGAGGTCATTGATGCCTTCTGTAAAATGTTATTTAGGGGAGCATCACATCTGGTAGGCCATACAACAAGTCAATATATTGTTCAATCTTCTTCACAGTAAGTGATGTAAATTAGTATGAATTAATAGATTGTAGAAGACCTACTATTATGATGTGGTTATTAATAATTTTGATTTTGCAACTTTTTAGGCTTCAATAAGATCGTCAAGAAAATTTTCCCTTCAACAAGTGATGAAGACGGATATGATAGAACAAGGGTTTATATATATTTTAATACCTTTGTGCATTGATAATATACACATTCACCTGTTGGCGGTGGATACCAAAGCAATGACTTTCATTCATTTAAATTTTCTTGCTAGTGGCCGTAAATATAAGCATGATTTTGACTCAGCGGTGAGCTACCTACCTTTATTCATATATATGTTCATCATTTGGTAAAAAAATATCATTGAAATTCATGATATATTTGACAGGTAAAAGAACTTAAACAATATACTCGCGAGGAACTTACGGCTATTCATCCATATCTACAAAGTCATCATCCCTTGGATAAATGGCCCTCCGTCAGACAAAAATGTCTCCAACAAGAACATAGGTTAGTAAGTGAGGAAGAGTTTGAAAATTTTAAAATCATCAAAGTATTTTATTACCCCACTTATTGAAATCAGAAATACTGTATGTTATTTTCAGCATGGACTGTGCCTTCTTTGTTATGCAATACGCCCGATGACTTCTATACGATGAGAAGATGGATTTCAAACAAGGAGATATGACGAAAATGAGATTTGATCGGACAGTAAATATTATGGGAGACATGACTGTAAAACATGAGACTGTCAATCTCTTGAAGTAATGTTGTAAAAAAACATCCTTTGCTGGTGATTCAGCTCCATTTGTATAGAAATTGTGTAATTTGTATGAATATAATTTATTGTCCAGAAAAATAAAACAATTGTGTGATGTTGATTCACATCGAGTTGATGCAATGTAGTGTACCAATTGATATGGTAAGAAAACATAACTCATAATGATTTGGACTAAGTTTGCACACTAGAAATAACATCGCTTTGGTTAACTCTAACTACTGATATATATCCAAGTATCGAAGGTCCATCAGTGGGTTTCTGATACATAATTTGAAAATATGACTTAATGGTCTCGAAGGAATTGAAAATTGATATGCATTCTGTATTGACTTAGTAAGCTGGATTATCTCTACCATAAATTCAAAAAAACTTGTTTCAAATTCTAAAAATTAATAATTAAATAAAATTAGAGGATTTTGTCACAACTTGTAGATAAATATAAAATATTAATCTATAAATCATTATTTAATTTAATGGCCAAGGTGAGCATGAACTTAACTTTTCAGGCCCACGGTGGGCCTGAAATAAAATGATTTCAGGCCCACGGTGGGCCTGAAATAAAATGATTTCAGGCCCACGGTGGGCCTGAAATAAATCATTTCAGGCCTACGGTGGGCCTGAAATAAAAACATTTCATGCCCAAGTAGGGCCTGAAATAAAAACTTTCAGGCCCAAGGTGGGTCTGAAATCACTTCAATTCAGGCTTAGAGTGGGCCTGAATAGCTCCATTTCAGGCCTAGGGTGGGCCTGAAATCAAGTGATTTCAGGCCCACCGTGTGCCTCAACTGAGAAAATTTCAGGGTCTCTGTTAACCATAAAATACTTCTGATTTAAGTTTGTGGATAATAAATTTATAGTTGTATAGGTGTAATACGTTTATAGAACATAACTCATAAATATTGGTACTTAGTGTGCACATAAAAACCCACTGATATACCTAAAAACCTCCTATTGCAAACTACTGCTATAGCAATGGTGATACAGGAAGATTAGAGGTTTGGGCACCCAAAATCTCATCTCCTAGCTCAACCCTATCTACTGATATAGGGCTTTCAGAATTCCAGATATGAGAGGTCCATCAGTGAGTTTTGTACAAAACTCACTGATATACCTAAACCACTCCTATAGCAATGGTGATACAGCTAGAATAGAGGTTTGGCCACCCAAAATCTCATCTCCTACCTCACCCTTATTTACTGATATAGGTTTTTCAGAATTTCAGATATGGGAGGTCCATCAGTGATTTTTGCTGAAAACTCACTGATATACCTAAACCATTCCTATAACAATGGTGATACAGTAAGATTAGAGGTTTGGCCACCCAATATCTCATCTCCTAGCTCAACCCTATCTACTGATATAGGTTTCTCAGAATTCCAGATATGGGAGGTCCATCAGTGAGTTTTGCTCAAAACTCACTGATATACCTAAACCACTCCTATAGCATTGGTGATACAGGAAGATTAGAGGTTTGGGCACCCAAAATCTCATCTCCTAGCTCAACCCTATCTACTGATATAGGTTTTTCAGAATTCTAGATAAGGGAGGCCCATCAGTGAGTTTTGCTGAAAACTCATTGATATACCTGAACCACTCCTATAGCAATGGTGATACAGCAAGATTAGAGGTTTGGCCACCCAAAATCTCATCTCCTAGCTCAACCCTATCTCCTGATATAGGTTTCTCAGAATTTCAGATATGGGAGGTCCATCAGTGAGTTTTGCTCAAAACTCACTGATATACCTAAACCACTCCTATAGCATTGCTGATACAGGAAGATTAGAGGTTTGGGCACCCAAAATCTCATCTCCTAGTTCAACCCTATCTACTGATATAGGTTTCTCAGAATTCCAGATATGGGAGGTCCATCAGTGAGTTTTGCTCAAAACACACTGATATACCTAAACCACTCCTATAGTATTGGTCATATAGGAAGATTAGAGGTTTGGGCACCCAAAATCTCATCACCTAGCTTAACCCTATCTACTAATATAGGTTTTCAGAATTCCATATATGGGAGGTCCATCAGTGAGTTTTGCTCAAAACTCACTGATATACCAAAACCACTCCTATAGCATTGGTTAGACAGGAAGTTTAGAGGTTTGGGCACGAAAAATCTCATCTCCTAGCTCAAATCATTCTCCTGATATAGGGTTTTTAGAAATCCATATATGGGAGGTCCATTAGTGAGTTTTGCTCAAAACTCACTGATATACCAAAACTACTTCTATAGCATTGGTGATACAGGAAGATAAGAGGTTTGGGCACCCAAAATCTCATCTCCTAGCTCAACCCTATCTACTGATATAGGTTTATCAGAATTCTAGATATGGGAGGTCTATCAGTGTTATTAGCTCAAAACTCACTGATATACCTAAACCATGTTGATGCAGTCTAGCCCGGTTGTTGTTTTGGTGTTTGACAATAATTTAAGTTTGGTTGAATGAAATTCGGGTTAAGTCCAGGTGGATCTGGGAGATCGCACGCTGGCATGGAACAACTCCTAACTTGGAGGGTTAGGTGAAAAGTCCTAGTCTGGAGGGCAAGGTTGGAGGAAATCCCGGTGAGTGAAGCCGGGTCCTGGTGAGTGAAGCCAAGTGGTGGAAATCCCGGTGAGTGAAGTCGGGTCCTGGTGAGTGAAGCCAGGTGGTGGAATCCCGATGAGTGAAGCCGGGTCCTGGTGAGTGAAGCCAGGTCATGGAAATCCTAGTGAGTGAATCTTGGTTGAAATCCCGGTGAGTGATGCTGGATCCTGGTGAGTGAAGCCAGGTGATTGAAATCCGAGTGAGTGAAGCTAGGTTGAAATCCTGGTGAGTGAAGCCGGGTCCCGGTGAGTGAAGCCGGGTGACCGAAACCCTGGTGAGTGAAGCCAGGTCCAAGCTTGGAGGGCTAGGTTGAAGACCCAGTGAGTGAAGCTGGGCATGGCACATGTCAGTGAAGGTTTGGAGGCTTTTTCTCGTGACTTAGAGTGCATTTGGGCATGCCTGGATCGGTCTGGTGACCAATCAGGGATGTTGGCACGGTGCTCCTTCGTGGATCGGTCTGGTGACCGATCCAGCAATGGCTGATCGGTCTGGTGACCGATCAGGGAGCACACAGTGAGGCTGGGAACCTACTGTGCTGCTCCTGATCGATCCGGTGATCTATCAGGGAGTATGCGATTCACCCACTGACTGGCTCCTGATCGGTCTGGTGACCGATCAGGGAGCGAACAGTGAGGTTGAGTTCCCTTGCTGATCTGCTCCTGATCGGTCTGGTGACCGATCAGGATCACTGTGCAAACCGTTCTGGAGAACGATCCAGCTTCGCGGGTTCGTCACTAAGATCGATCAGGACGGTGCCTGATCGGTCTGGTGATGATCTGATCGGACTGGTGACCAATCAGGAGAACCCCTGATCGGTCAGTTGACCGATCAGAAGGCTTAGGCTGGGAAACTCAGAAATCGCCCGATATAAGGGGTGGATCGGTCGGGTGATCGATCCACAACCTAGGATCGGTCTGGTGATCGATCCAGGAGAGTCCCAAAGAAATCGCGATTCCTAATCGAGCATTGGGGATCGATCAGGACGGAGCCTGATCGGTCTGGACCCAGCCAGATCGGTCTGGTGACGATTAGGAGTCGCTTTGATCGGTCCGATGACCGATCACATTAATTCAAATACGCTGTCAGAAGTCAGTTTTCACTGCCGATTCTCTGCTACTTGCTGATCTCTTTTTGATATGCATTGCTAAGCTTTTGTTGGAGTGTGCAGGAGATAGCAGGTGATTCAAACACTCAAGGAGGGTCAATGGGAGGCTTTCCTTGGAGTAGGTTTGGATCTATTGTGTTTTCAGGTCTCAACTCAGGCGCAACTGGCAACTGACGAAGGCGCGGCTGGCAACTGGCGGAGGCTCAGCTGGAGGAGTGTCCAGTGGACTGAGTGCTTAGAGAGGTCTGTGGGTCAGGGTGTGAGTGTTAGTGATATGAGAGAAGTGTCCTAAGGCAATCGCCATATGATTGTAAACATTTATTTCAATAAATGATAATTCACTATTTGAGTATACATGTTTGTATTTGATTGGGATCTTAAACTCATCTACTGAATGTCCGCAATACAACTCACAGCATAAGAGAATTTGTGATGGGATCACATCTAGTGATTATCTCTAAATGTGCAAATGTGAAGTATTGAAAATATCCCTAGTCGATGAATTGATAAATACGGACACTATCAATTCTGTTGAGACTAGCATGGGTTATTCTCTAATCAGCTGATTCTCACTGGCTGGTGACATTGGGATGTCCGGAGATAAACATGGATGCTAGTTAAGGGAACTAGTTCATTGGAGTGACTAGCTGTAAGACTTCATATGGTTATCTATATTGATATGTCAATGAAGTTCTTACTGCGGCTTAAGTGCGATGTTCCTTTGACTTGCGGTGTTCAAGTCATCTTGGTCATGGAGACTTATACTTTAACATCTTAAGCAAGCATCTCCAAGGAGGTGTGGACCCAGGATGATTGGGTATAAGCCGAAGTGCCCGAAGATGTTTGAACAACCTACAAAGGATTCACCACTCCTTGCGAGGGGATGTATACCCAGACCTATCGTCGGATTGTATACCCAGAGTATATCATGTTTGGAGTGCGAGTCTCGAAAATACATGAGAGTAATTAGAAATCCAAAGGACGAGAAAGACACTACTTGGGATAGGTGTGACGTAGTCAGTCTAGTGGGGACTGACACAAACAGACCATGTCCTGAACCAAGTGGGTATAAGGTGGTGAAGGGAATGGGGCACGATTCATTAGAGCTGCTGAAGGGTTTCAGAATAATTTCTTCTGAGGTCAAACCGTTGATCTTTCGATTAATTGGGGATCATGATGTACTACTAGGTGCCACTCATGATCATTCTATAATTGGTTGATTATAGACGGCCAACATAAATCGAAAGCCTATTTTGTCACACGCACTACGAGTAATCCGAGGGATTTAAAATGAGTTGAAAATTGGATTTTTCCGATCAAGAGAAATAAGTCGAATCTGAGTTAATCAGAGGCGCAATGGAAGCTAAAAATGGCTAAGTCTTTTGAAGGCTTTTTGGGCGAATTAAATGAGTTTAATTCGCGATTGGTGGGGCTTGAAGTGACCGGCCAAAGAGGGTGCCCACCCTCTTTGGTTTGGCCGGCCACATTAAAGGGAGAAAACCATTTTATTTGGTTTAATTAATAAAATAGATCTAGCACGATTTATTTTATAAATTATGGATAAATAAATTTGTATAAAGAAATTTATATAAATAAATTTATTGAAATTTATTCTTTTATGGAAGTTAAAATAATCCATGAATTGGTTTATTTTAATTTTATAAAATTAATTATGAATTGATTTTTCCATAATAAGAAAGTTTATAAATTTCTTATAAAATTTATTCCATAATTTAAAGGAGAGAAGAATTTGTTTTATTATAAATTAGTTATAATAAAACTAAGCATAACGGAATAAGTCATAAGAAATTTTATAAGATAAAATTCTTATAACTAATTCCGTTAATTCCGTTAAGAGGAGACTTGGCTAGGGAGAAGCAACTATATAAGGAACCAAAGGGAAGCCTTTAATTCCTAATCAATCAATTGATAATTGAGAAGCTCCCTCTCTCCCTTATTCTCTTCTCTTCTCTTCTCTCTTCCCCATTAGGGCCGCCGCCCCTTAAGAGGATTAGGGCCGGCTCCCCTTCATCCCACGTAGGGCCGGCACCCCTAGCACACCCTATGGTGCATGTTGACAAGGATACGAGTTCGTAAAATTTTAAATTTTTACGTGCAGCGGAAGAATTTGCATAAAATAATTTCCTAAATTATTTTAACTTCGTATCTAGCATGCAACCTTATGGTGTGTTGACATAATCATAAAATAAAACTTTGCGGAAAAGTAAACTAATTTACTTTATACCTTTCGTAACTCAAAGAAAGGGACGAGATCCAACCGTAGCGTCCCTTGGAAGCTCCGCCTCTATTCGCGTCCACGTCGAGTTCTCTTCGGGATGACTTCGCAAAGTCACGAGTTTTGTGCCGACGAGAACTACTAGATTCTCTAAAGGCACAACAAAGAAGAACAAGAGAATAAATAGGAAACTAACCACCAAGAAACGGAATCGAATTCCGAGAGGGAAGGAGATGAGATCCGCTTCTTCTTCTTCTTGGTTGGCTTCTCCTTCTTCTTGATAGCTCACGGCAACCAAGAGGGGAGGAGGGGTTTGCGCTGGCCCTAGATGGAGGAAGGTGCTTCAAGGGCCGCCGGCCCTAGAAGCTTCAATGTGGGTGCCGACCCTAGGTGGGGAGAAGGGAAGGAGAAGATAAAAGAGAGAGAGAGAGGGAGCTCTATCTCGATTAAGAAATCAAGGCTTGCCTTTGGTTTCTTTTATAGTGGTCTTTCCCTCGCCAAGTCTCCTCTTAACGGAATTAACGGAATTAGTTATCATAAGAAATTTATCCTATAAATTCTCTTATGAATTAATCCGTTTAAACCAAGTTTTATTATAACTAACTTTATAATAAAACTAATAGTGTCCGTATTTATCAATTCATCGACTAGGGATATTTTCAATACTTCACATTTGCACATTTAGAGATAATCACTAGTTGTGATCCCATCACAAATTCTCTTATGCTGTGAGTTGTATTGCGGACATTCAGTAGATGAGTTTAAGATCCCAATCAAATACACAAGCATGTATACTCAAATAGTGAATTATCATTTATTAAAATAAATGTTTTACAATCATAAGGCGATTGCCTTAGGACACTTCTCTCATATCACTAACAAACTCCCACTTGGCCTAATGCCAATCGCTACGGTATCCAATACCACAGGCTCTAACATGACCCTCAAACTTGATCTGAGGTAAGGCCTTAGTTAAAGGATCCGCTAAATTTCTTTCAGTGGAAATTTTCTCAATTTGTATGTCATTCATCTTATAATCTCTCTGATCAGATGATAGCGGCGAAGCACGTGTTTGGATCGCTGATGAGACCTTGGTTTCGTTGCTTGTGCAATAGCTCCATTGTTGTCGCAGTAAACCGGCACTGCTTCATCAATGGTTGGAACCACACCAAGTTCGGAGACGAACTTCTTGATCCAGACTGCTTCCTTTGCTGCTTCCGAAGCTGCGATATATTCCGCTTCCGTGGTAGAATCCGCTACGGTGTCTTGTTTGGAACTTTTTCAACTTATTGCGCCTCCATTCAAAGTAAATACGTATCCAGACTGAGATTTGGAGTCATCCTTATCTGTCTGGAAACTGACATCTGTATACCCACGTATTACCATATCTCCTTCTCCATATATTAGGAACACATCCTTAGTTCTTCTTAAGTACTTAAGAATTGTCTTAACAGCCGCCCAATGATCCATTCCTAGATCCGACTGGTATCTGCTTGTGACGCTCAAAGCATACGATACATCGGGCCTAGTACACAACATAGCATATGTTGGGACCGGGTGCATGTCGACAAGGATACGAGTTCGTAAAATTTAAAATTTTTACGTGCAGCGGAAGAGTTTGCATAAAATAATTTCCTAAATTATTTTAACTTCGTATCTAGCATGCAACCTTATATTGTATCGACATAATCACAAAATAAAAGTTTGCGAAAAAGTAAACTAATTTACTTTTGTACCTTGCGTAATTCGAAGAAAGGGACGAGATCCAACCGTAGCGTCCCTTGGAAGCTCTGCCTCTATTCGCATCCACGCCGAGTTCTCTTCGGGATGACTTCGCAAAGTCACGAGTTTTGTGCCGACGAGAACTACTAGATTCTCGGGAGGCACAACTAGAAGGATAAGAGAAAATAATGAAAACTAACCAACGAAGTAACGGAATCAAATTCCGGGAAGAGAGGAATCGCTATCCGCTTCTTCTTCTTCGCGTTCGGGTTCTCCTTCTTCTTCTTGAAGCTCACACCAACCTCAACTAAGGGAGGAGTTGCGCCGGCCCTAAGTCACCAAGTGGGCGCCGGCCCTAGGCTCCAAGTGGGCGCCGGCCCTAGGCAAGAGAGGGAGAGGGAGAAGAGAAGAGAATGAGGGAGAGCTCCAAATATAATCACTTGATTGGAATTAAGGGCTAGCCTTTGGTTCCTTTATATAGTAGCAACTCCTTTGCTAAGTCTCCCTCTAAACCGAATTAACGGAATTAGTTATAAGAAATTTATCTTATAAATTTTCTTATTGCTTATTCCGTTTAAGCCTAGTCATATTATAACCATTTATAATAAAACAAATTAGTTATCATAAGAAATTTATCCTATAAATTTTCTTATGAATTTTATTATAACTAACTTTATAATAAAACTAATTATTTATCATAAGAAATTTATCCTATAAATTCTTATGAATTAATTCCGTTTAAACCAAGTCTTTATTATAAACTAATTTATAATAAAAACTAATTCTTCTTCTCTTTAAATTATGGAATAAATTTTATAAGAAATTTATAAAATTTCTTATTATGGATAAATCAATTCATAATTGATTTTAGAAATTAAAATGAACCAACTCATGGATTATTTTAATCTTCCATAAAAGAATAAATTTCTATAAATTTTATTTATATAAATTTCTTTATACAAATTTATTCATCCATAATTTATAAAATAAATCGCGCTAGATTTATTTTATTAATTAAACCAATTATTTTGGTTTTCTCCTTTTATTTGGCCGGCCACCAAAGAGGGGTTAACACCCTCTTTGGTCGGCCAAACCCAACCCGGACCGTCGCGAATTAAACTCATTTAATTCTCCCAAAAAGCCTTCAAAAGACTTAGCCATTTTTAGCTTCCATCGCGCCTCTGACTAACTCAGATTCGACTTATTTCTCTTGATCGGAAAATCCAATTTTCAACTCGTTTTAAATCCCTCGGATTACTCGTAGTGCGTGTGACTAAATAGGCTTTCGATTTATGTTGGCCGTCTATAATTAACTAATTATAGAACGATCATGAGTGGCACCTAGTAGTACATCATGATCCCCAATTAATCAAAAGATCAACGGTTTGACCTCAGAAGAAATTATTCTGAAACCCTTCAGCAGCTCTAATGAATTGTGCCCCATTCCCTTCACCACCTTATACCCACTTGGTTCAGGACACGGTCCATGGTGTCAGTCCTCACTAGGCTGACTACGTCACACCTAGCCCAAGTAATGTCTTACTCGTCTTTTGGATTTCTAATTACTCTCATGTATTTTAGAGACTCTCACTCTAAACATGATATGCTCTGGCCAGAGGCTTTGAGTAACAATCCGACGATAGGCCTGGGTATACATCTCCTCGCAAGGAGTGGTGAATCCTTTGTAGGCTGTTCAAACATCTTCGGGCACTTCGGCTTATACCCGATCATCATGGGTCCACACCTCCTTGGAGATGCTTGCTTAAGATGTCAAAGTATAAGTCTCCATGACCAAGATGACTTGAACACCGCAAGTCAAAGGAACATCGCACTTAAGCCGCAGTAAGATCTTCATTGACATATCTACATGTAGATTCCCATATGAAGTCTTACAGCTAGTCACTCCAATGAACTAGTTCCCTTAACTAGCATCCATGTTTATCTTCGGACATCCCAATGTCACCAGCCAGTGAGAATCAGCTGATTAGAGAATAACCCATGCTAGTCTCAACAGAATTGATAGTGTCCGTTTTTATCAATTCATCGACTAGGGATATTTTCAATACTTCACATTTGCGCATTTAGAGATAATCACTAGTTGTGATCTCATCACAAATTCTCTTATGCTGAGAGTTGTATTGCGGACATTCAGTAGATGAGTTTAAGATCCCAATCAAATACACAAGCATGTATACTCAAATAGTGAATTATCATTTATTAATATAAATATTTTACAATCATAAGGCGATTGCCTTAGGACACTTCTCTCATATCACTAACAGCATACATGATAGATCCTATCGCGGATGCATAGGGAATCTTGTTCATGCAAATCCTCTCGTCTTCTGTGCGCGGACACATAGACTTTGAAAGGTTGATTCCATGCCTGATGGGAAGGTAACTTTTCTTGGATTCTGACATGCTAAACCTTTTATTCACTCGGTCTATATATGTAGACTGTGAAAGACCAAGCAACCGTTTTGATTTATCTCTATAGATTCTAATCCCAAGGATATAGGTTGCTTCTCCCAGGTCTTTCATGGAGAAACTTTTGGACAACCAAATTTTAACTGTCTGTAAAACTGATATATCGTTTCCTATAAGTAAGATGTCATCGACATATAATACTAGGAATACGACTGCACTCCCACTAACCTTCTTGTACACACAAGGTTCGTCAGGATTTTGTGAGAAATCAAACTCTTTGATTGTCTCATCAAAACGGATGTTCCAGCTCCTAGATGCTTGCTTCAGTCCATATATGGATCGTTGAAGCTTGCATACCTTGGTTTTATCAACCGATGTGAAACCTTCAGGTTGTATCATGTATACATCCTCAAGCAGGTTTCCGTTAAGGAAAGCTGTTTTCACATCCATTTGCCATATCTCATAATCATAATGAGCTGCTATGGCTAGGAGCATCCGAATGGATTTAAGCATAGCTACTGGCGAATAGGTTTCGTCATAATCAATTCCTTGTTTCTGACGATATCCTTTTGCCACTAATCTAGCCTTAAAGGTAACAACATTACCTTCCATGTCGGTTTTCTTCTTGAAAACCCACTTGCACCCTATGGGCTTAATCCCTTCAGGTGGGTTAACCAAGTCCCATACTTGGTTTTCGTACATGGAATCCATTTTCGACTTCATGGCCTCAAGCCATTTGTCCCTTTCTGAACTTTTCAGAACATCTTCATAACTGATAGGTTCGTCATCGCATGTGAGTAACACGTCGTTCGATTCACTTACGAGAAATCCGTATCTCTCTGGAATATTGCGTGTCCTATCAGATCTACGAAGAGGTGGTGTAGTTTTATGTTCAACTGATAGCTCATCATTATGAGTTATTAGTTGTGGGTCTAGACTAGGTGTCTCCGTAATGTCTATTGGAGTTTCTTGAACTTCATCAAGTTCAATTCCACTCCCACTGTTTTCTTGTAAAAGAAATTCTTTTTCTATAAATACAGCATGCCTTGAAACAAACACCTTTTGTTCCAAGGGATGATAGAATTGGTAACCCTTCGTTTCCTTAGGGTATCCAATAAATAGACATTTATCAGACTTAGCATCCAATTTGTCTGATACAGTCCGCTTCACATAAGCAGGACAACCCCATATCTTAAGGTGAGTTAAGTGAGGTTTCTTACTATTCCACGTCTCATATGGAGTAGTTGAGACTACCTTGGTCGGGACTCTGTTTAGCAAGTAAACAGTTGTCTTAAGTGCATAGCCCAAAAGGATTTTGGAAGAGTTGCATGA
>JAGFNQ010002889.1:82693-183635 GCA_024364735.1 Boesenbergia rotunda | reverse complement strand
GGTTCCGAAAGCTTATCTAACAAAGCAAGTAGGTCAGAATCAATTTTATGTCCCAAAAAGGGACATCCATTACATTGACCCTAGACACCCAGTCTACAATTTAGGGGGAGGCTCCAAACTAGTTGGCACCTCAAAATCAGCCTTTGCCCAGGTGGGCACTTAGGACTAGCTTCAAAGTTAATTTGACTCTTGTACTATTTAGTACCAGGGTTTTCAATGAGTAAGTTAAAAGTCTAACTTCTTTAAGCGGCTTTGCCTAGAAAATGGTTGTTGTTCCAATAAGGCTTCGGCCAAAGAAGGCCACTGTGCCTCGCCATGGCCTGGAAGCCAATTATCGAAGTGTACTTTTAAATTACTACTTGTTAAACTTGGATCTAACACAAGGTCAAGTTAACTTTTCTAAACAAACTCAAAATCATCTCACAAAATCATAGGACCCCCTTGATTGATGACTTAGACCGAGTGAGATGAATAAGGATAACCAAATTCATATTATTGATTGATAACTCAAATTCAAATTCAAATTCAAATTCAAAAATTAAAATTCAAATTCAAATTCAAAAAGTAAAATTCAAATTCAAATTCAAAAAGTAAAATTCAAATTCAAATTCAAATTCAAAAATTAAAATTCAAATTCAAATTCAAAAAGTAAAATTCAAATTCAAATTCAAAAAGTAAAATTCAAATTCAAATTCAAAAAGTAAAATTCAAATTCAAATTCAAAAATTCAAATTCAAAATTCAAATTCAAAAATAAAAATCAAATTCAAAATCTAAATTAACATAACTCAAATTAAAATTCAAAACTCAAGTTTTTAAATCTTCTTAATTTTTTTTTAAATTCAAAAACTTAACCTAAGGTCTAAACCTTTTACTTAACTGTAGGAAAACAAATGGATCATTGACAGTGGATGCTCCAGACACATGACTGGGGATCCCACCAAATTTACAGAACTCAAGTACAAAAGACTAGGGACCGTTGCTTTTGGAAACAACGGTAAACTTAAGGTAATTGGCTTAGGCAATATTGAACTTGAGTCTGATTTCATAATAACAAATGTATTACTTGTTGAAAATTTCAATTTCAATTTACTAAGCATTAGCCAATTGTGTGACACTGGTTATAAGGTTAGGTTCCTATCCAATGAATGTCTGATCAACACAATGACAACCCAAACATCACACTTAGAGGACTTAGGCACAATAACATTATGAAATTAAGTTAACCTGTCCCTTAGAAAACTGCCTCTTAACCCATAAGGATGAGACTTGGCTCTGGCATAGGAGACTTTCACACACTCACTCAGAAAACTACCTAAACTAAATGGTTTAGTTAGAGGCCTACCAAAGTTATCTAACCTTGAGTCAACCTTATGTAATGCTTGTCAACAAGGAAAACAAACTAGGTCAACCCACAAACCAACTAATCAAACTCAAACCAAGTCAATTCTGGAATTAATTCACCTAGACCTATTTGACTCACATGGGGTTAAATCGATTAATGGGAACCTATACTACCTAGTAATTATAGATGACTATTCAGATTTACCTGGGTAAAATTCTTAAAAAATAAAGATGAAACTTTTGATACACTCACTCAATTTTGTAAATTAACAGAAAATGAAAAAGGGATTAAAATCAAAAGACTTAGGAGCGATAATGGCGGAGAATTCAAAAATCACAAATTTAATCAATTTTGTCTAGAAAATGGCTACCATCACGAATTCTCTTGCCCTAAACACCTCAACAAAATGGAGTTGTAGAAAGAAAAAATAGAACACTACAAGAAGCAGCTAGAACAATGCTAAATGAATATAACTCACCTAAATACCTTTGGGCTGAGGCTGTTAGTACAACTTGTTATGTACAAAATAGAATAACTCTAATTAAAAACCTAGGAAAGACCTCCTTTGAAATCTATTATAACAAACAACCTAACATTAAATACCTTAAAGTATTTGGATGTAAAGTCTATATCTTAAATACTAGAGAACACATAGGAAAATTTACTTCTAAGGTTGAGGAAGGTATCTTTGTAGGTTATTCCCTTACCAGTAGAGCCTATAGAGTTTATAACAAAATTACCCTAAAAATTGAAGAAACTACAAATGTAAAATTTGATGAAAAATCTAACCCAAATAACTCTGATCAAACCACCTACCAACCAATTGACTTTGTTAGATCCAGTACTGACCCTGATGAAAGGCAAATTGAGGACCAAAACGATGATCTAACTGAACCCACACCTGAAACTGAACCTAACCAACCTAGAACTGTTCGAGTTAGCTCAGCCCACCCAACTGATCAAATCATAGGTGATCCAGAACTAAGGGTTCAGACTAGATCAGCTTTTAGGAACCTTAGTCAAATTGCCTTGATTTCAAAAATTGAACCCAAGTCTATAGAAGAGTCCTTACTTGACCCTGATTGGATCATAGCCATGCAGGAAGAGCTAGCCCAATTTGAACGTAGTCAAGTCTGGGACTTAGTACCCTTACCTAAAGGCAAGAAATTTATTGAAACTAAATGGGTCTTTAGGAATAAACTTAACGAACAAGGAGAAACAGTCAGAAATAAGGTTAGGTTAGTAGCTAAGGGGTTTAGCCAAGTAGAAGGTCTTGATTATGATGAAACCTATGCCCCTGTAGTTAGACTTGAATCCATTAGAATGCTCTTAAGTTATGCAGCTCATAAGGGATTTAAACTTTATCAAATGAATGTTAAGTCAGCCTTCCTAAATGGCCTAATTAAAGAAGAGATTTATGTAGGTCAACCCCCTGGTTTTGAAAGCTTAGAACACCCTGACTATGTCTTTAGACTTAAGAAAGCCCTATATGGACTTAAGCAAGCACCTAGGGCCTGGTATGAAAGACTGTCTAACTACTTAGTTTCAAAAGGTTTTAACCAAGGCAAAATTGACCCAACACTATTTGTTAAAACCCTAAAAAATGATATTTTTGTAGCCCAAGTATATGTAGATGATATAGTATTTGGTTCAACTAACTCAGACTTTTTACAAGATTTCACAACGATAATGGAAACTGAATTTGAAATGAGTTTAGTAGGTCAATTAACTTTCTTTTTAGGACTACAAATAAAATAGACCAGTGAGGGTACCTTTGTCTATCAACAAAAATATACAAAAGAACTACTTAGAAAATTTGGAATGGATAATACAAAAGAGGTTAAGACACCAATGGCTACCAATCAAACTATAGATAGTGACCCAAAAGGCAAACCTGTTGACCTTAAGCACTATAAAAGTGCTATAGGAAGCCTACTTTACTTAACTGCAAGTCGACCTGATATTCTTTTTGCAGTTAGTATGTGTGCTAGGTATCAAACATGTGCTAAAGAGTCACACCTAACCCTAGTTAAAAGAATATTTAGGTACCTTAAAGGAATAGAAAGATTAGGAATTTGGTACCCAGAACAGCCCAGTTTGAGCTTATTGGATATTCTGACTCAGACTATGCTGGCTGTAAATTAGACAGAAAAAGTACCAGTGGTGGATGCCAACTTCTAGGACCCTCACTAGTTAGTTGGTTTAGTAGAAAACAACACTGTGTTGCCCTATCCACCACTGAAGCTGAGTACATAGCTATGGGTGAGTGTGTAGCCCAACTACTCTGGATGATGCATACTCTAAAGGACCTTCACTTAGATTTTAAACAAGTCAAAATTTTTATAGATAACCTAAGTTCAATAAATTTAACCAAAAACCCAATCCACCACTCTAGGACCAAACATATAGAAATCAAACACCATTTTGTCAGAGATCATGTAAATAAAGGAGAGATTGAACTTAACCATGTTGAATCTAAGTCTAACCTAGCTGATATATTTACCAAACCACTTCCTGAATCTGAATTTAGCAACTTAAGAAGGTTAATAGGAATGTGTGTTGTAGACTAGGACTGACCTGATAAGCTTAAGTTGACTTTTGGTTTAACTAATTAAGCTTGTAAGTTTAAAAACATGGATTTTTCAAACTTGTTTTTCAAAAGTTTATTGTCTTTCAAAATTTAACTTAAACACGGACTTTTCAAACTTGTTTTTCAAGAACTTTATTGTCTTTCAAAATTTGATTTTCAAAACTGGCAGACTTAGCCTAAGCTTGACCCCTAGAATTGCATGAACCTATAGATTTAGGTAGCCGCATCTCACAAAACATATTAAGATTAACTTATTTGTGTTTGCAAAAACATAGAACGGTTGTGAGATGCATAGGACTGCCTGGACTTCCGAATGCTTAAGTCAGTGCATCACAGTAAGTCTGGGCGTAAAATGCCAACATTACAGTAATCAAGTCAAGTAGTCTTACACTAAAATCTGAGCTAGACATTATTACTTGACTTGACTAACCCAGTGAACACTACTATCATCTAGATAGTTAGTCGGTAACTAGGGTTAGACACATGAAAAAGGATCACAATCATTACTTGGTCCAGGGAGAGCAGAGGTCAAAATACTTTTTCAAAATGTCATTTTTGACAAACACATTTGAAAATTTTGATAAAAGTTGATAAAGATTGAGAGGGAGTTCCAGCTAATCCCTAAAAATAATTTTTTTTAAGATTGATATTATATTTTCCAAAAAAAAAAATTTTAAAGAAAATTTTATTTGAAAGCTAAGTTAATAGATTTAAGACTAGTTTTTTTTCTAACACTTAGCCAATATTTCTACTCCCTTAAACTTGTTATGCTTATATCTTTTTTGATGAATGACAAAGGGGGAGAGTAGGGTAAAAGGGTTAGAAAAATGCAAACAGCATGCTTATTTCACATTTATTTACCTCTGCTTTCTTGTGTGCTTCAACTTTCATACCTATGCTTGTGTCATATTGTTTGCATGTTTATGCAAGTTCATATCTGCTGTTTTTTTCTAACTTTAACCTGAGTTGTCAATACATCAAAAAGGGGGAGATTGTTGGTGCAGGTTGCACTAACGGTCAAACTCAGGTTTTGATGTATGACAAAGTGGTTAAAGTTAGGGTTGTTGGTATTTGACCTCTTTACTAAGTGTGCAGGGTTGAAAGACTTAGGACCAGACACCAGGCTGAAGTCCAGGATGGTTGAGTCCTGGCGGGAAGTCCAGTTGGGTCCGCGGGACCTGACAACTGGCTGAAGACCAAGTTGGTTGAGACTTGGCAGGAAGACCAGGGTGGTTGAGCCTTGGCAGGAAGTTCTGGTGGGTCAAGAAGTCAAGTAGAGCTGCGCGAGGTAAGTGAGGTAAGTCACTGGAGGAGCGAACCAGTGAGGACGCGTTCCCCGTCAAGGGAACAGTAGGCGTCGGTTCGACCTAGGGCTCCATTTTGGAGACCAAAGTCAGAACCAAGACAGCTAAGGCTGTATAAAATAATAATTGTTTTATTGTGTTTCGGACTAACCCTGGATGCAGGACCAAAGGAACGTGTGTCTGCAGCTCAGTGAGCCTCAAAGGAGTGAGGCAGCAGCTGAGTAGGGCGCCCTGAGTGTATAGGGCGCCTCCAAGGTGAACAAGAAACAAGTAAGGCAAAAAGGTGTACGGCTAACAGCTGGCCGAGGCGCCCTCTGCAGCCAGGGCGCCCTCAGCAGCCAGGGCGCCCTGAGCGCCCAGGGCGCCCTCAGGTCCAAGCCGCTTCGCGCCTACGCCAGCGAGGCCGATCAAATCTATCCAGCCGAGAAGACCGGGTCAACGAGGGCGCCCTCAGCGACCAGGGCGCCCCAGAGGTCAAACTTCATCCCTATTTAGGCGGGATAAAGTTTGACCGAGCAAACTGCAGATCGGATGACACTTGGCAGGGCGCCCCCGACGTCCAGGGCGCCCTAGGGGCTATAAATAGCACCCCTCGACCCCAAGCTTGAGATCAATGTAGTACAAAAGCTTCCACGCTCCTCTGCTGCAGTCTGTGCTCTGACTCGACGCTGTCCGACCGCTGCTGAAAGATCGCTCCCAACAACCGAGTTGCATCAGATAAATCTAAGTTGTTGGGTAACGCAATTTTTATTTATTGCATTTAATTACTTGAAAGTGTGGGGTTGTCACACTTTCAATTCTTTTGTACTCGCCTACTCTATCGGGGTTTACCGGTAGAGAGTTTTAGTGGATTGCCCAACGGAAAGGTCCGAGGGACCTGGGCCTTCGAGTAGGAGTCGCCGAAGGCTCCGAACGAAGTAAAACTATCTGTGTCGTTTGTATTGGTATTTCGTTTGTGCTTTATTGTTTTTCAGCTATGCACGCTTTTTAAAGCGCTCTAATTTTTTAAAGTCACGTGATTAACCCCCCCCCCTCTCACGTGCATCGATCCTACAGCATGTAGGTCAACTGATAACTTGAGCTCACAAGTCATGGATATGTGATATCAAATTGACACATTTGTATACATTAGAGAATGTGTACTGAATGACCAGCCATGAGAAAGTTTCATAGATTGTCATATGAGTGCCATAAACTTTCTCATGTGACTATTGGTATGAATAGTCCTTAGACCTGAAGTCACTACGGTTCCCTACATAAGGAGTTATGTACTTTGGTATCGTCAAACGTCACCCGTAACAGGGTGGACTATAAAGGCGATCACTGGGTATGTAATAAATTATGCGGAGGGATGTGAGTGATGTAGATGGGATCTATCCCTCTCATATGACGGGAGTGATATCTGTGGGCCCCTTGATCGAGTAGGACTGCTGAAACGCATGGTCATGCTCAAATGAGTCAATATGAGATATTGAACTTATTTGTTTGAGTGAGTCTACTCGGGGAGCAAGAAACACAAGATTGATTGAGGATGACACGGTCTATGCCTCATTGGTCAATCTAGATATCAAGGATAGAAGGACAAGGTCATACATTATCATAGTCACGGAGGTTTAGTCGGATCTCGACTTTTCTTGTTACTTGGGTAGCAATGATGCATTGTTAGATGTCGCTCATTGCTTATGTGTCTAAAGGGTTTCGGTGCATTGCCAACGTCGCAAGAACCTATTGGGTCGCACACTAAGGACATGATGCTTCGGGAGCCCGAGTTGGGAACTCGGGAGATCTGAGCCCAAGTTAGGAACTCGGGAGGTCAGTTTGGGAGCCCGAGTTGGGAACTCGGGAAGTCCGAGACCGAGTTGGGAACTCGGGAAGTCCGAGCTCGAGTTGAGAACTCGGGAGCGCGGGTCGGTGGGTCGGCACTCGGCTGACTGGATCAGCACTCGGCAGGCTGGGTCGAAGCTCGGCAAACTGGGTCTGGAGCTCAGCACTCAGGAGACTTGGTCGGGAGACCTAGTCGGAAGCCCGAGTGGCCCGGTCGGGATTAAAGGGAAATTCATTAAAGTGTTTAATGAAGAGAAAAGAAAAGATTCTTTTCTTGCATGGGGAATGATAAAGAGCTACATGAAAAGATGTGCTCTTTATTGGTATTAATGAAGGAAGTTAAAGAGACACAAACCTCTTCATATTCATGGGATGAGTATAAAACAGGGTCTTGTGACTTTGGATGGGTCTTCTTCTTCCTTCCTTCTTCCCTTTCTTCTTCTCTCCCTCATCTTCCTCCTTTGGCTGAAACCCTACTGTAGGGTTCTTGGTGTTCTACGAGCTACCTCAAGTTGCTAGCACAACTAAGGTAGTTCTCCCGAAGTTGAGAGATCGTGTTCGTGTGGATACGAATAGAGCCACGGACACTTGAACGTGCAAGAGATCCGACGCACCTTGGACGAGCGGGATAAGCAAAGGGCACTCTCCAAAGGTATATCTTCTTTAGAAGTAGATGTAGATTAACTTTATACGAGTTTTTCTTTCGCATATATCGCTCGTGTGTTCTTGTTTCCGCTGCGTTTTTATGATTTTGCGCTAGGAGAACCCAACACTATGTTGCACCAGTTTTACAACCTTACTTCATGCGCCAAATGGATTATCAAATGCACTATTATGGTAAAAAAAATTGGAGGAAAAATTGTGTCTAACTGGCAAAGTGTCTCGACAACTTGATACTCCAATTGCATAATAGAATCCACATTCAGCACCTTTGAACATATTTGTCTAAAGAAATTGCAAAGATTAACTAAAACTAAGGCGACTTTATCTGGTAAGGAACCCCCTTAATGCAATTGGAACAAGTTCTTGCATCAATACATGACAACCATAATTTTTTAACTCAAATATCTTGTGCTGCTTTACTTGCACACAACGTGGAATGTGTAACGAATATTCATCTGGAGCTTTTACATTCTTTAGAACACTAAAGAAAGCTTCCTTTTCCTTTGTAGTCATCTGATAACATGCCCTAGGTAAAATCACCCTAGTACTGTTAGGACGTGGTTGAGGATGAAGCACACTTCTAATACCCAAATCTACAACTCTTTCACCAATGATTGTAGGTACACATCAATATTATTTCTAAGAGATTTAGGATCTGGAATGATTAGTGACAACATGAAAAAAGATTGTTTCATGCACATTGAAGGTAGAAGATTATAAGGAATTAGGATGACAGGCGAAGTGCTATAAGGGCGAAGTGCTATAAGTAATACTCATAGTTTTGAAAGGATTGAAACCATCAGAAGCTAAGCCTAATCGAACATTACAAGTATCAGATGAAAATGTTGGATACCAAGTATCAATTTCAATCCAAGAAAGAGAGTCAACCTGATGCCTAACAGAACCATCCTTTGTTCTACCCTCTGAATGTCATCCCACCAACTCAGCCGTTTTAGAGGATTTGAATAGCCTTTGCAGTCTTGGCTTCAATGGAAACCATTGAAGGATCTTTGTTGGTACTTTCTTCATCTTATTATTCGCTTGCATTTCCTCATTTTTTTTATTTCCACCTTGACTCACCACACTTTTTGGACATACTTCATCTTTGTTATAGTTGTCCCAAAACAATGCACAATCATTAGGATAAGCATAAATTTTCTCATATCCTAAACCCAATCTTGAAATTATCTTCTTCGTCTCATAATATGACTCGGGCAAGACATTTCCTTTTGGTAAAGCATCTCTCAATAATTTCAATAACATAGAGAATGATTTGTCACTCCAACCATGAAGATACTTTAAGTAGTACAAATGCACCATAAAAGATAACTTGGTAAACTTCTTATAATTTAGGTAAAGCATTTGCTCATTCTCTTTAAGCAATTGATAAAACTTGTCAGAAATTTCTCCTCCTTGTTGTAGGTTCATTTCTTCATTATTGTCATGGGTTTCTTCTTCCATAGGATGCATTGCAAAAGCATCTTCAAGTAGTCCTTCCATGTCATGCTCCATTTCTCTAGGCTCTTTAAATAGTCTATGTAAAGGTATAGTAGGCCTTTCACCATAGAAAATTCACTATTTATACCCTTGAAGGAACCCTCAGTGTGGATCAGTTAAATGTAAATAGACACTAGTTCTACTATAAAGGTGAATGTTGGCACACTTTTTGCAAGAACAAAAGATTTTTCTATCATCTTCTAAATTTCGAAATGCGAATTCAAAAAACACATTAACCCCCCCCCCTATGTATTCTTTAGTTTTTTTTGTTTGGATCACTCATCCAATCTCTAGAATCCATCAATGTATTACAATTCAAGATATGTAAATAAGCAAATGAATAAATAGTAATGAGAACTAGAACACATGTTTTCTATTTGAAGGATATATGATAGTTATAATAGTTTATAACATAAGACAATTTCAATTTACATAAGAGATAAAAAGTATCTAACAAGAACTCACACAAACCCATAAAAGCAAACAAACAAACTCATAAAAAAAAAGGGAATCTGAGTAAATCAAAAACAAAAAGGGAATCTGAGTTAAACAAAAAGAAATTTGAAATATTTAAGTATATAATTCGCAAATGACAACTTCCTATAGTCAGAGGTTGTCAAGTTCAGGGAAGAGAAACAGAGTTAGTAGGTGGAATATGGGCAGTTGTGACTTGCTAGGTCACAGGCATTACCTACAGGATGACCCTCAAAGGCACGGAATTGATCAATTGGATGGTTCAAACCCTGATGAGTATAGATTGTAAGATGCCTCGAGTGCTACTCAGAGGTTGCTTAATAGAGTAGATCTAGCAATTCACAGGGCTATGACTGCTCTTATAACTATTAAAACAATGAAAGCTTCGAAGTACTCAGGTGATGAGGCCTCCAACGCTCTGATAATTTGATGCACACCTTCCCTGTAGAGAAGTAAGTAGGTTTAGCAATTATTTTGCAACACCGATATTTTTTTTCCTAAAAATTTGAAATCGTTGAAGTTTCTAATTCCAATGAAATTTTACCAAAAACAAAAGGGGATAGGACCAACTAAAGAAAATGTAGCACAATTTCATCACCTCGATTCATAGCTTGAAGATCATCGATGGTTGCAAGAGCACTCAGGTCCACTCCCATAATGCCTCCCCCGTCGCTGCAGACAGTGGCGTTGGTGTTGGGGACAAGCCACTCCACCACCTCCATGACCACACCAAAACCCAAACTCAAACCCTCCGAACCAAATCACAAAGATGACGTCTATAACTCTCACATGAACCAACGAGCTGCCGAGCTGCTTGCGGAGGTGGATGGCACTGCTTGCGGTGACAAGTGGGGCTGCTTGCGACAGTGAATGGGGATACTTGTACTATAGAGATGGTGGGGGGGGGGGGGGGGGGGGGGGGGGGGGGGGTAGAAAGTGCCTTGGCCAAGAGTGAGTGGTGTGTAGGCATTTGCAAATTAGGGATTGAGAAGTTAAAGAACATAAGGAAGATTGGGAATAGAAATGAGTTTTCAGCTTGCATCTGTCTCTTTACGAAGGTTTTGTAGAAGAGAGGGAAAATGAAACAAAAAATGAGGAAACAAAATGTTTTGGGATTATTTTTCCAGATTGGCGCTAAAGTAGAAGGAGGGAAAAAATTATAGCTGAAATAAAAAAAGGCAATGAGTGTGAGTATAAATCTTTTATACCATGGTAAAAAGGTGTTATAGTGACAATAAAATATGAGTGTGAGTATTTATTATTTATTCCCATAGAAAAATAGGTTATAGTGACGGTAAATTACAAGTGTAGGTATATCCTACTTATACCCACAATAAAAAAATTTTATAGTAACAGCAAAATATAAATGTAGATATAGATATTTAATACCCACAACATTGATATATATCCCTATAACTTATAGTGACGATGTCATATATTTGTGGCTATATGTTACGTATACTTACAGTTTGTATATGTATAGCTAAAATTTATCGTGAGTATATGACAATATTCTTATAGTATGCTTCACGGTTATACCTGAGTGTTTATGCTTTTAGCCAAAAACTCAGAGCCAAATCCCACTTTGGATGCAAATCTTTGGCTTACCAATAGATTGTTAGACAAATGATAGGGCTAAGCAAACTTGTGTCAATGGTTGGAAACCCCATGTATACAAATCGGGTCACTCATATGAAAGAGATGATCAGTTATGCACAAGTTCTAGTTAAAGTTGACATTGCCAAATGATGCACGTAGGTTATGTATGTTTTTATACACTTATTGATGTTCATGCACTTGCTTTTCCTATTTGTAATTTACGTTATCACGTACTATTATATTATTTATCAGCATGGTTACTCTCTTTTATTCATAGATCAACTCCTTGCTTGTTTTGATTGACGGGACATGATATGGAGCAAAAGGGGAGCAAAAATGAAGCAAAATGGATATCGAGACAAAGTAGTAGCCTGGACCATGCTAGTTGACACGACCATGCCAATTGGCATGGTCGTGTGGCTCATTTAAAGAGACATACGGTATGGTCGTGCCATATGGCACGATCATGCCCCCCTTGATCCAGAGAAGCTCAATTGCCGGTTGTGCCATATGGCACAACCGCGACGCAGTTCCTACATCAGTTGCGTTCCATGGTCGTGCCATAAGGCACGACCGTGCGCTCAGAGAAGCAGGGGCACGTGCCCCCTGCTATAAAAGAGGAACTCCTTCCATTTTCTTGGGAAGAAAGTTATCTCCATTTGGGGGTTTTTTCTCCCTTTAGGAGAGGAAGTTTTCTCCCTTGGGAGAGTCCATCTCTTGGCCCCCTCTTTATCTCTGATGATCCGAGGCCATCTCTGTCATCCATCCACCTCCTAGGTGAAGGATTAGTTCTCGAAAACTCTGCGCTCCTCTTAGCTAAGCATCTCTTTTCCTTTCTTGTGTTTTGGATTGTAGAATGCTTACTTCCATGTCTTCAGTTCTTCATCCCTTGCATATAGAGTAGATTCTCCTAGTTCTAGGACATATGAAGTAGTTGTGATGTGCGTTTGATGTAAACTATATGGATACACTTGTTTCTTATTTCAATGACATGTTTAAATTTGGTTCATGTTTGATTAAATGTTTATGTAAAATGTGTGTATTTATATGTATTGTTTAATTGAATAGATGTATGAAATGATTGTCATATAGGGGAAATGCTCGAGCTTGTATAATTGGAGAGTCCTAAGTGACAAGGATAATCTTTTAGCCGAAGATCTTGAGTATTACCTTGAAATAGAGGCTAATTCTTTACAAAGAAGGGCTTAATTAGTGTTTAACAGGGTTTTCCTAATTTCGTGTTAGGACACTATGGGAAAAGTTGGGTTTATCGGCGAAAATTTTCCATCCAAATTGAATTTGGCTGGTAAACAAAAAATTTACCAGCCAAATTTAACTTTAGTCGGTAAAAAATTATAATTGTCGGCCAAAATAAAACTTTGATTAATAACAAATTATAATTGCAGACCCAAATTTTATTTTGGCGGACAATTATAATTTTTTTACCGACCCAAGTTAAATTTGGTTGGTAATATGTAATTTTTTATTCATCAAAGTTAAATTTGACCAGTGATATTTAATTGTTTACCAACCAAAGTTAAATTTATTTGGTAATGTGTAATTTTTTACTAGCCAAGGTTAAATTTACCGATAAATAATATTTAATTTTTATATTAAACAAATCTATTGACTTTAATTAATTGATGAATAAATATTTTAAAAAATAATAATTAAAGTGTATTGTATACTTAATTTAACGTTATTTCCACTATCGAATTTAATTTAATTTAATTGATTTAAAATATTTTTAATGAAATAAAGTATTTTTTAAATAAATTATGAAATTTGCCATTTAAAAAAATAACGATTAATGTGTATATTTTATTTTATTTTGTACCATTTATGAGTCAAATTTATTTCATTTTGTTATTTTAAAGTATTTATTAACCAAATAATTTATTTGTTTAACAAATTAATAAACCATACTTTCATTTATATCCTATTTCATTTGTTTTAATTTTTATTTTATGTAATTTTTTAATTAATTTTCTTATATATATATTTTTTCTTTTCCCATATTTCTTTTCCTAAACCCTAACCAGCACCCAAACCTTCCTCTACGCTCCACGCTTCCTCTTTCTCTATTCATCGCCGCCGAAACCTAAATCTCACACCCGATCGTCCCTCCCTCCTCTCCCTCCTGTTCTTTTAACCATGTCGAACTGAGCCTTCAACCACCAATTTGTCTCACTGCCAGCTCTATTTATCCTCTGTTCAAGAGACGTTGAGAGCCGGAGCCTTCTTCTTCCTCTCTTCATCAAAGAAAACAATAAGTGTCAAATTGCGAGGTTTGTTGTTTACTTATATCAGTGTTAATTGTGCTTTCTAAGTATTAAATGTGTTGTAAACATTGTGCTACTTATATGAAATGCAAGATACGAATTGTGTGTTTGTTGCGGTCTTCCCTTATAGATCTGTGCATCTTTGATATGTGAGCCTATATCGCTTACAAATTATATTATTTGATTTCTTATTTATGAAGATCTGTCTATACTTATGTGTCATAATTCATGATGTTACTAATGATATATGTCAATTTAGTTATTATTTTGGGCAAAAATGTTGGCAATTTTGAAAGGATTGATTCAGTTCATGATCCCTATTTTAAAAAATTTCATATATCTGTCTTTATCCATCAGAATTATGATTGGTGTTCTATTTTTGGTTTGATGTTATATTGTAATTCATGTTGAAAAAAATTTACTTGCTTGCTTGATTAATGCAAAAACTCATTTGATTGATATTAATTTATGTATCACACAATCAGATTTTGAAGAATGGATAAAAGTTGGATAATGGAGTGAAATAGAAATAGTCAGAGGTATAAGAATGGAGTTAAGGAATTTTTAGATTTTGCAGCTTATCACATGGAGGAGTCATCAGTTATTAGATGCCCTTGTATTGTATGTCGAAATTTAAAGTTTGGAGATCTGGAGATGGTTAAGACTCATATTCATCTGCATGGATTTGATCAAACTTATTTGATATGGAATAATCATGATGAAGAGGTTGTAGATCTATCTGAGAATGTAGATGTAAGAATTGATATTGAAAATGAAAATGTGATAAATGAAAGGGGACGCGAGAATCTTGAATTTGTTGATATGCTGAACAATTTACTTGACTTAGAACGAGTTATGCAAGAGAGTCGACAAATTGACTTGGATAATGGAAACAACAATGCAACATCTGAGATGTTTAAATTATTGTTTGAAGAAGCCAACCAAGATTTGTATTCGGGAGCAAATAAGGTTAAGACATTTAGCTTCTTGGTAAACTTAATGTAAATTAAAATACTCAATTGTTGGTCTAGTCATTCCTTTGATATGCTATTAAAGTTTGGTCTTCCACAACCCAATTATGTCCGAGAGTGTTATTATGATGCAAAGAAGATGCTTCAAAATGTTGGGATGGGATATCAGACAATACATGCATGCGAAAATGGTTGTAAATTGTATAGAAAAGAGTGTGGAAATCTTGAAAAATGCCCAATATTCGAGAAGTCACATTACATTTTGAATTATAAAGAAAATTAAAAAAATACCTACAACTGTTGTTAGACACTTCCTGTTGAATCCACGATTGCAAAGATTTTATTTGCACAAAGATATAATTATTGGAATGCGTTGGCATAAGGAGAAACGTGTTGAAACTGAAGGTATTTTGAGACATCCTGCTCATGCTATTGCATGGAAAGAATTTGATAAAATGTATCCAACTTGTGCTTCTGAATCAAGAAATGTTCGATTTGGTTTAGCAAGTGCTGGGTTTAAGCCATTTGGGATAATGCTCAATTCATACAACATGTGGCTTGTGATACTTGTCCCATACAACATGGCTCCTTGGCATATGATGGAACAGGCTTACACGTTGATGACACTCCTTATTCCTGGTCCAAGATCAACTGGGAAAAACATTGGTGTCTTTCTAGAACTGTTAATTGAAGAGCTAAAAGATGTATGGTATGATGGGATTATGACACTAGATTCATCAACTGGAGAATATTTTAATCTTTGTGCTATTGTTTTATGGACCATTCATGACTTTCCTGCATATGGAATTATTTCTGGTTTGAGCACCAAAGGGTACAAAGCATGCCCTATTTGTAATGTGGATACTGATGCAGAGCCATGTATCAACAAGTTATGTTACATAGGTCACTGTGGAAATTTGCCGTTAAATCATATATGGCACGGAAGTAAGAAATTTAATGGTAGGGTTGAAAACTGACCTCCTCCACGAGCATTTACATCCGATGATATATTAATTCAAATGCAGACTGTGTAAAAAAAGAAACATGGTGATAAAGGGGATGATAGACATAATTGGATGAGGAAGTCTATTTTTATGAACTTGAGTATTAGCCTCATTTGAAATTGAGGCATAATCTGGATGTTATGCATATTGAAAAGAATGTGCGTGATGCTATAGTTGGGACATTATTGGATACAATTGGAAAAAGTAAAGATACAACAAAGGCACGGATGAATTTGGACAAAAAAGGTTTAAGACCTGAATTGCACTTGCAGATATTGGGAAATAAAACTTTTAAGCCAATAGCCAAATACAATTTGAAACCTGATTCGTAAGGATTTTTGTAAGTGGCTAAAATCTATAAGGTTTCTGGATGGTTATGCAGAAACATTTCTCGGCGAGTGATTGAAAATGAAGGGAGACTACAAGGACTTAAAACTCACGATTGCCATATTCTTTTTCAAAACTTGCTTCCTATTGGTATTCAAAAATACTTGCAGAAAGATGAGTGTGAGGCTATTATAGAGCTTTGCAGTTTTTTCCATGAGATAACAAAGAGAACATTGATTGTTGACAAATTGAAGAAGTTGCAAAGGGAAATCGTTGTCATATTATGCAAGATTGAATTAATTTTTCCACCGGCTTTTTTTGATATCATGATTCACTTATCAATTCACTTGCCATAAGAGGCAATGTTAGCTGGGCCATGTATCCTTTTGAACGTTATTTAGGTACTTTGAAGAAATATGTTAGAAATAAGGCAAAACCTGAGGGATCAATTGCAGAGGGTCATGTGTTAGATGAGGCATTAATATTCATGTCACTTTTCAAGCTTGATGGAGAGATTCGATTTAGCAGACCTGAAAGAAATGTTGATGGTGAGCGACCAAGATGTGAACTGGATGTTTTTTCTAAAAATGTAAATTTCATTGGGCGTGAAAAAAATACGTTCAGTTTGAGCAAACAATAAGGGAGAGCTCACTGTAGTGCGGTTCAACTATACATCAAGTAAGTTTTCAAGTTATGCTATAATTAATTTTTATTTTTTATTTTTAAAAAATGATACTCATACATTTTTTTTCTATTGTGATGTAGGGAGCATTTAGAGTCTATTATAGAACCTGATGATATTGCTAGAGGCCAAATATGTCAAGAAAATGAATTTCCATCATGGTTTAGAACCAAAATGGAAGGTTTGAAGAAGGAAGCAGGATCTCAGTTGATAAATAAATTTTATTCATTATCATGTATGCCTGATTTCTGTGTATGCACCACAGATGTATCTATAGTTAAAGGTATTCGATATCATTCTCAAGAACGAGATAGAGGTAGAATAACAAAAATTATGGGGTTGCAGTGCCATCATCTCATAACAAAGAAACTATGGATTTTTTTGGTGTGTTGTTGCAAGTTTATGAGTTAAGTTATATGTTTGGGTATAATGTATATTTATTCAATTGCAACTGGTATGAATGTACCAAGAAAAAAAATCTTTAAAGAAAGACTTTGGTCTCACTTGCATCAATGCCTCGAAGACATGGTATAAAGATGATCTTTTTATTCTTGCAAGTCAAGCAAAACAAGTATTCTATATTGATGATCATAAATTTGGAGGTAATTGGAAAATTATTCAAACATTCCAACACAGACATATTTGGGATTATCCAGAAGCACTTGATAATGATGACACTGAGCATCAATTACAATTGGAAATTAGTTCATTGATTGTGCATGGTACTATTGGAGATTCGGCCAACCAACAACAAGATAGCTTTGAATATAATTCAATAGAGATTCCAATAATAGAATTACAAGTGAATGAGAATGTGAGTAGACATTTATATAATGTTGTTGATGATGATCCATTTGATGTCAACCTAGATCAGCTTGCAGAAAACTATGTTGACACTCAAACTATGTTGACACTGAAATAATGTTTGATTATGATACTGACTAAATAATGACAGGTATTAATTTTCATGAAATTGTTATATTTGATGTCTTATTATTACTTAAGAGTTTTATATGCTTCTTATGCTAAGTTGTGATTTATATTTCAATGGCAGTTGGATCACCTAACAAGAAGAGTTGTCAACATTCTTAAACCAAACACAGTTGTGATTTTAGAGACAAGGTAGTGTCTACCCATATTAGTTAATTTTAAATTTGTGATTTTAGAGACTTGTTTTCATTACCGTCTGTCGATGGATGCTCTCATTATGCATAATCATGTTAACAAGTTTATAGAACCATCACTGATATCAATTGGTCAGGCTATTTTTGGAGAATCCAACTAAGTTTGAGCATGAAGTATCAGAAAGTTTATTACTGCAGAGACAATAGGAGGATGACAAATCAAACTAATAGAAATTAACTTTTAGCCCTGCCAACATTATTGTTGTTGATACATGCGTGATTATCCGGCTTAACGAATTCTTTAGGGTGTCTTTGGTTGTGGGTTATCCTTGATAATCTTGGTTATCGATCCAAGGTTATCAACGAAAATCTTGTTTGATTTAGATAATTAGCGATTTCCAAGTAATAATCGATGCCCGACACGTCAGTAAAAGGGACATGCAACCCGAAATTGGAAAATCTTAGGAAAATAAGGTTTTTTTTTATTCCGGAGTTATGAAACTTATCTTTCTAAAATTATCCTCCAATATTTATATTTAAGACGAAAATAATCATTACAATTTATTACCTTCCAGAAGCATTATTCGCGGCCGACGATCGACAACAACGGCCGGTGATCACCGTCGGTGGTCGGCAGTCGGTGACCACCACCAGCATCGGCGGCCGGCGACCGACGTCGATCGCTGTCGGTTGGCGCCAACAACCGATCGGCAGCCATCGGCGAACTGCGCCGATCGCCGGCCGGCAACTATCGGCGATCTGCGTCGATCGTCGGCGTTCGGCGTTCGGCGTCGATCGTCGATGGTCGGCGCCGACAGTCGGCCATCAGTGTTGGACATCGACTGCCTACACGAACACCGACGGTCGATGCCGATGCCGACGTCGATGTCGCCGACGAATATTTTTTTAATTTAATATTTTAATTAGATTTTTAATAAATTAAATAGAGAAAAATTAAATAAATTTAATTTAAAATTTAATAAAATTATTTAAATAAATTCTAAAGGATAATACGGTAAAATATTATATTATGTTATACACTATTACCTCCAAACAAATAAGATTTTATTTGATTTCTAAATTGAACCAAACAACTTTAGATTATATTTCATTCTCTATTATCTTAGTTATGTGATTATTTGGTAATCACATAACCAAGATTATATATGATAACTTAAACTCAACGTACTCTTAAAGTCTTCTAAAGGAAGAGTTTTGAGTCCTTTCATCAGAGCTCACTTAACGAAGGATGTTTATCCAGTATATGCCACAACCAATCTGGATAGTCTTTGTCCGGCAACATTTTGGGGTCTCCACCTTCCTTAAGGATGTGGGCTACATAAACTATCGTGCTTTTCACTTCTTTGCTTAACCCATAAACTGTCCTACTCTATCACTTTCCTCAATTTTTTGCATACTTGAATTTCCGTTGAATTATTTTATCAGTAAGTTTGCTCACTAAATTAGTAGTAGTTCCACAATATTTATTGATAATCCTGTCTCTCTTTGTGAATTAATGATTGACAGTGTGATTGACATAGGGTATGAGTTTTATACTGTACTAGTTGGTTGCACCTTCATCTCCATGTCTATTCCGTGCTTAATGGCAGAGAATCCATGGAGAAGTGTATTTGCATGAGAGCACTCATGAAAAACATACAAAACTTCAACATCAGTCTAAGTTGACTTCCACCCACGAAGGAGAGGATGATCTAAATACGTTTTACACCTAGTTTAGATCTTTTATTAGTTATTTGACTTTTTTTTTACAATTGTTGGATAATTTATTACTTTCCGTAAAATTCACATTTTTATCAGTTATTTAAATATTTGTTAAAATTTTATTGATTATTTTTTTATAGAAATGATTGATAAATTAATAAAATATATATTGGCTAATAAATTTTTTAAAAAATTATCGACTAAATATATATTTGGTTGGAATTTTTAAAAATATTAAAAAATAATTACTAACCAAATATATATTTAGACCGTATTTTAGAAATTTATAGGTCATTTATTTTAAAAATTTATCAGCCAAGTATATGTTTGGACGGTAATTTGAAAATTTACAGCCATTTCTTTTTAAAAAATTATTGTCCAAATATATATTTGGACAGTATTTATTAGAAATTACTAGCCATTTATTTGGCCGGTAATATGTTTAAACATTATCGGCCAAAATAATAGCCGGGGAAAAAAATTATCGTCCAAGGATTATAGCCTTATAGGTCTACGTCTTGACAAAATGTTTTTGGCCGATGTATTACTGGCCAAAAAAAGGATATTACTAACCATTTCTATTGGCCGGTAAACCCAACTTTTCTCATAGTAAAAGATGACTTGTATAACTTAGATTGTATTACTCCCTTTAATCAGACTTTTTATGTTATCATGCTCATCTAATAGCATTCGATGTCAAAGGGGAAGATACTCCAGTCACAAGGTAACATTGGTATTTGGTTGAACTTCCTAAGAAGCATGAACATAAAGGACAAGGGATTAACCATCCATATTACATCAATAAGCATCACAATGAAATCGAAATCGCATGACTGCCTTCCCAAGCTAGATTTCCTCACACAACTCTCTTACTTTACTTCTCTCTTTCTTGTTCTAACTCTTCCTAGTTCACAAATATTACAAACTCTTGATGGTCTAGATAATTCGCTTAGCAAATTTAGTGCTTGCCTCATCAGTTCCTGCGGATCAATATCTTTTTATTATTTGATGATATTTTTATACACTTGCGGATACCATATCAAATTTTTGGACAGTGCTTAATGAAGAGTATCTTCAACCAATTGACAAAGCAATAGGGCATTGCTTGGTTGGAAGATTTCATAGTCTTTCCCGAGATGGAAGGTACTAAAAAACTTCACCAAGCTTTGGAACACACCACATAAGATATTCACAAATCACTCTTTATGCCTAGTATTTCTCTTTGACAGAAAGGAGGTATGTGATCGAGTTCTAAAGGAAGACCCTTAGATTGATTACGGCTGTTCGTTCTACCTCAAGGTCATACCTAATTGTTTCTGCTTTTAGCCAGAAACTCAAAGCCAAATCCCACTCTGGATGCAAATCTTTGACTTACTAATAGATTGTTGGACAAATGATAGGGCTAAGCAAACTTGTGTTAATAGTTGGAAACCCCCTTTACACAGATCGGGTCACTCATCTAAAAGAGATGATCAGTTATGCACGGGTTTTAGTTAGAGTTGACATTGCCAAACCACTGTCTACCAGCATACCAATAACACTCCCTGATAAGCTCAAGATTGAATTGGACCTAAGTTTTGAGACTGTTTTAAAATTATGGACCAACTGCAGCCTGCAGGCAACCGGGGCACCATCAAGAGCATTGCATAGTATCACAATTGGCACTGGAGTTCAGCCTATGCTCAGCTCATCGTTATCCCAACCACCTACCGACAGGAAAAAAAAACTACAGACCTCCATGATCAAGTGTCACAACCCCCGGATCCCAAGAAGGCATTGACAGACTGATACTAATTACTGATAATCGAATCTATGCCAGACACAATGTTACAACAAACACATGTCTATTTCGGGTGCTTAAGAGATAGAGGAAGGCGAATTGATAACTTGGGATCAACCAGCGGATGAGAATGATATCGTAACACAAGGAAGTCGAAAGTCATGTCAAAGCCAGATCCCAACAGCCCCTCTGACTCTCACTATCATTACTCACTCTAACAAGGATATTGAAACTGACATGCTACAATGAAATCTGCGTATCAGGAACCACTAACAGTTATCAGGCTAAGCAAGAAAGGAGATACAAAATCTACTATCTACACTTCACAACCCCAAGGTCATACCTCTCCAAGGTTGAGGCATGATCCAAAGCACTGAAGATAACAACCCCCACCCTGCACAGACCTACCCCCTCTGAGACGAAAGCAGTGAACACCAACTCAATGCACTCCCTCTACTGCCTTTATTGATCCTATATTAATTTCTGATTTGGCCCAGCTTAATGGTCACCTGGTAAAGCAGCCCCTTCAGCTCAGTAATCATCAGGAACTCCATAATAGGGATAACTGCAAGCCCACAGCAGATAAGACATTGTATCAGAAATCAGTGCCCTCCCCCATGACAGTGCGGAGTTCAGATCGGATCACTGAATTAGCCCTGGCCTTTAGAACTCTAATACAACCTCCAATGCCCACATTACTTACTCAGGAGGTACATAATGGAGCAGTACTGAATAATTTCACAGAATTGTGCCATGTTGTCTATCCTATCGATTCTACAACCCTTTCATCTGAGAAGGCAACCCATAATCAAGATGAAGGGGACCCTAGGCTCATCCAAAATTGGTCCAAAGCAGCAAAGAGGAAGAAGGCAACTGGTCATGCTTCAGCCTACTATCAGGCTTTACATATGAGTAACCCACTCCAAAAGCAGCATGAGAATGACTCAGTCATTATGGCTACATTCGGGGAAATCCAACCAGGCACCCAACCAAGCACAATTGTCACCAGGACAACAACAGTAGCCAAAGCCCTATACAGCATAATGCAAGATGGTATATAGGCAGAGAAGGGAAACCCCAACCAACTAGACTGTTAAAACTGTCTAACTCCACAAGAAGATAGGCGGCTCTTGGAACATAAGAGGCCTCAATCGGGGTCTCAAACAGAGAGAAGCTGTGAACTTCTTTCAAAGACATAGGCTTGCAGTAATGGGACATATGGAAACAAAGCTGACAAAAATAGACTTTCAAAAACTGAAATAAGAAAGGTTCTCACTTGGAGATACAACACTGCATCACTGATAGCAACCGAAGCAGACTGCTAATTTTGCGGGATCTGCAGCAAGTTCAACTACAAGTGTAAAATTGGCATGACCAGTATATTCACACAATTATTTCCTATATCAAAATCCAAAGACAGTATGCAGTAATTTTCATCTATGGTCAACTCTTTATCACAAATTGAAAGAGAATGTGGGAAGGTTTAAACAGTCTAGGGGCGAATATCACATTACCCTAGATGGTAATAGGTTATTCCAACTCTATTATCAGCCAATGACAAGTAGGGAGGCATTGCAGTTACAAATTATCAAGTTGTAAATTTCCAAAGTTTCATATTACTACATGACATGGAGGGCCTCCCACAAACCGGATGCATATATACATGGACCAATGACATGGTATTTTGCAAATGGGATAGAGCCATGGTCAACTGAGCCTGGTTGGAGCAGGATGCTAGACGCATGGCTGAATTCCTCACCCCTAGATATATAACATATCACTCTCCATGTATTATAACTATTATGGAAGAAGGAAGACCAATTAAAAATCCCTTTAAGTTTTATAACATTGTGGATTACGGATGTAAACTTTCGACCACTAGTACATTAATGTTGGATACAAGTTGACAACTAAATAGGCAATGTCATGACACAATATATGCTGAAAAAGAAGCTCAACTACTTAAAATCAGAGCTTATATAGCTAAATCAGTAACATTTTCAATATATCTGTGAAAGGTCTGCAAGACCACAAGAACATTTGCATAACTTACAACAAGAGGGCAAGCAGTAAGCTTGTTTGAAGATAACTACAAGCAAGCTCAAAAGGTTGTACAACTTAGTGAGACTGAATATATGGTGGCAAAAGGTCATTTGCTCGTCCTCAACGCCCCTGCCAATCTGTCTCAGGACTAACATGGAGGAGATAAATCACGAGAGCTACTAGCCCGAATGTCACGCCCTGAGACGAATGGAGCCGCTGATCCAATATAAAATCAGACAGCATCTCCCATGTCTGACGGATAATTTACACATACATGCATCACACGCAGTTTATAATTTGGCATCAGGCCTCAAAACAAATATATAATATATGAAAAATAAAAATATCGCAATACTAAAATCCATAATACTCACCTGAGTTGCCCCTAGGGCAGACGTGTAGCAAAACCACATCACAAAAGTCCAACAAAACACTCAAAATATAATATTGCACGAATAAATCAAATACAAGTCTATGATATCGTAATGAATACAAAATATAAACTAAGCTATAAAACGAAACAAAATACAGCAGAAGCATCCATCAAAGAGTCGTGGGACCCGGGACCGGCAACTGGGCTCCTCCGGCGGGCTATCAACCTGAAAACAAAAATATTGTGACGGGTGGTGAGTCCAAGTGGACTCCGCAGGTATATAGAAAGATATGCATGGCTCAACAAAAACAGCTGAAATAGCTATACAGAAACAACAGGATACAGTCTCAACAGGAATATAAGAATATGCATAACTGAAAGTAACAACTGACTATACATACCAGAAATCAGTCTATCCTGACGATAAAAGACTCGTACCAACACGAGCAAGTGCAGGGTCATCAAACCACACATAAATATATGCTGTACGTGCATGTCAAACAAGTGCAACAAATAAATGCAGCAATCACAATCAAAATGCACAATGCATCATATGCACATGATGCAATGACATGGTCACCCCTGACATCAGTCAAGCCACCGAGACATGCGATAATGCGTCGGCCGAGTGGGTAGGGTCGTCACACTGTACGCACTCTGCCATCACTGCTCCTGAGTGACCGAGTGGACAGGATGTTGGCGGGGGACCACCCCCTACCCCATGTATATATGAGGGAGCGTCGCTATCATCTCCTCTGGTCTATGGAAAGAGAAGGGATCCCTGCCTGCTTCCACGCTCCGAAACCACTACCCATGAGCGGTCGAGCGGAGTAGTACAGAGTAAATGCACACACCCAACGGTATCTACTAGCCATGAGTAGCCGTGTGTACATATCATGTATCAAAAGACGATTGGCTCAACCACAAGAGAGTCGCTGATCGTCGACATGCAACAATGCAGGGATGGTGCATGATTCTAAACACATGCAACCCCTCCCGGTCATCATACATAACACACCTATCATGCACAGGCCGATCGCAGATATAATAATCTAACCATCATGCATCTAGGTGCACATGCAGGTAATAATAGAAATCAAATCAATGCAGATATCAAATGGCATGCCGCCATAACCCAATCACTCTATATCTAGACACATACAAGTATGACTAGACACAATCAATGCAACCATACAATGGTCTGCTATTCTATATCTACACACTCATGTCATATCAATGTTATACAGAATCAGATAACAAATAAACGAGAGTGTATAGAAGGAAAATTTAGATCATACCCAAGGTCAAGCATAAGTATCAAGCAGGATAACAAAACGGTAGCAGATTTAAAGTAAACAAACCTACTGCAATAAACATAAATAGTCATGCATAAAGATAAAGTGGAAATACAAATACAAGCAAGAAGTACCCGCCTCAAAGTAGGAATCCGTATACGAAGAGAACCTCCCGTCCGATACTTCGCGAAAATAAGTCCAATCAATACCCTATATCAAAGGATATATTTAAATCGTTATTACAGAGAATAGTAACTAGCTAACAAGTCCCTAAACCACATTAAGATTATCTTAACCCTCGTTTTTTATTTAATTATCTTTAATTAAATGATTAACCCTTGCTATATTGGGTTTGGGTTTAGGTTTAGGTTTATCCCCAGTGATCACCTCAAATTAAACTAACCCATTATAATCTTACTGCCAATTCTATCAAAACGGATCAAATAATTTCCAAAACTCACAATAATGTTAAGATTCGAACACCACAAATACACAATCACCAAAAACCTAATCTGATCCTGCTCTAACAAGAACATATCATCCAAAAAGATGCTCACAGTAGAGAAGCACAGAATCCATCACTACAGCTCTACAAAAAACTAATCTCAAAGAACCCAATTCCATATCATCACACAGCAATTTGCTAATCCAAGAGCAAGAACACAAACACATCCACATCCAACACCTCACGACATCAAATTGACATAACCTACTACTCATTTAATCAAGCAGATCATCAAATCTAAACAGAACAAGTTCATAACTATAAATTTGCCCAAACCAATAACCAGTATCAACTACATTATTGTCTAATCAAAGAACTTAGATTCAAAACCAACACAAATTTGCATAGAAATAATTTACCATTGTGTTCAAGACAAACCCATCACCATTCATCCAAGAACAAATTTAACCGTCAGAATCATCCATCAACAACAAAATCACTACCGATACAAATGATGTATTAGAATAAAACAAACTAAAACCAAGCAACCCCCAGATCCATACTAGTAGCAAAAAAATCCTACCATCTAAACAAAAACCATTCTATTGATATAACTTCATTTACTTGAACACTTTCACATATCCGCACTCAGAATCAACACCACGGCAGCACCAAAATCAACAGAGCCTAACAAGATGAAGAACACCAAATCCAGAAAAAAAACAGGGCTAACAAGCTATGGAACCTCAAGATCAATTTCATTGCAAATCAATTTGCCCAAAGAGATCTAATACAAGGTATCATCAAATCCATCTAAATACAAATCCTAGATAATGCAGTCTCACTTGAATTGACAATGCTTAGGAACTCAACCTAGAATTGATGAATCTGGCCACCCCTTAAGTCCAACAAGACAGACCCCCTAGTAAGCCCTCCTCATTTCCAGCTCTATTCCTCCTATGCAGTGTGGAGCTTAGCTGGTATGGATCCATGCTAGTTCACAACTGGCAACGATGAGCCACCAAAGAGACAGGGTCAGGACACGAACATTCTGAAGAAATCAGATGTCAAACCAGGGGAGTCAACACTTACTGTGGGTAGATCGTCGTCGATGGAACCCTACATGAAGGTGTGTTGCTGGTGGCAAGCTTGGCTCCGGCGAGACGTCCTCTGCTTAGATCCAGAAGCCTATTCACGAGAGATACCAGGTATCGATGTAGAGCTGTCAATTTGGGTTGGGTCCGTCGGATTGGCCCGCCCCGCCAATCAATTTAAGCGGGTTGGGTTAGAATTTAAGCAATCCAAGCCCGCCGTGGGCCAACCCGCCTAGGCTCGCGACCCGCACGGGTCAGCCCGCGACGGGCTTGGGTTGGCTCGCGGGTTGAGAATCACATGTTAATTAAGTTTTATGACAATTTATTATCTTTCTTTGTTATTATTTTGAAATAAAAAATAATATTTTTCATCACACGAGTACTCGTTTGTATCCATTTATATTTAAAAAATATATTTCTTAATATATTTGATTGATGAAATCTAAATATATGATTTTTTAATTTTTTAAAAATATTTTGATGGGCCCGCGGGTTGGCCCGCCTAACCCACAGCCCGCCTTGGATTGGGTTGGGTTGGGTTGGAGATTTTCCAACCCGCCTAGATGACGGGTTGACCCGCCCCGCCAAATGGCCGGCCCGCCATGGGCCGACCCGCCCCGCCACGGGTTGGCCCGTTTGACAGCTCTATATCGATGGCTCGTGTCCAGATCTGCCCTAAGATCTCGACGTCACCCCCATCCATAGGAGCCCTCATCCCTTCAAACGACCAAGAGTGGAGATCATGATTTGCGATCTAAAATAGATCTGGAGGGCCGGCGATGCCGCGATCCGACGAAGAGGGGGAAGCTCTGTCGCGAGGGAGAAGAAGAAGAATGAGGTAGAGGCTTGGGTTCATCAGCTGCGGCGAAGAAAAGGGGAGGAGTGAGGGGCGTCGGCTTAGCTTGGATCGCGTGAGAGGAATGGACTGTGGCGTTGGGCGGAGAGGGGAGGGGGAGAAAGGGCTTTAAGGGCACGTTTTGCAATTAAGCTCAAAACTTCTATTATTCACAACTTCATCCCTCACATTGCATTCCTTTCCCTCCTTACCCATTAAACTTTTGTTTTGAAGCGAATTCCCCCTCCACCTCATCAGTTTTAGCGTCCACATCTTCCAAGTTTTAGAGTTTAAATCTTTTAAACTCCCCGAAACCATAAAATAAATTACGGAATGTTTTACAAAACTCCCCGAAATTTTCTAGACTGGAGTTTATTTTACCGTATTTAACATTCTCCCTTACTAACAAAAATTTGGTCCATAAATTTCATTATCACGTACGGTATCAACTAACAACTAATACTAACAACTCCTATACTGTGTAATTATCCACCGGAAGCTAACCATACGCTTCCAGGTAGGGTAACAACCTACTTAAACCAGTGGTCTCCCATAACCACAGTTTGATGACCAACGTCTCTCCTGCTAGTAGGGACAATCGTAAACCGCATGATCTAATCGTAAACACTCGCTAGACCTCAACCAAAGGTATCCGTGGCGAGCACAAAACAAGACACTACCCAGGGCACTCAATCCTAAGATCATTGGCGCCAAGTATATATTCCGATCCTCGAACGTAAAACGTCAAATTCATCAGTATTACTCAAGTATTCCCAAATCAATAACACCCTTCGACTATCACAAGTCATATATATATCCTCCAATAGACCGTCAAAAGATAACATATAGTTGAAGATTCCGCTAAAATGTCATATCATATGTTACTATCAATAACAAACTTCTAAATAACCAACCACAGAAAGATCATATACCCACCAAAAGATCCAGCAAACGCTACATATCCAAAAATCAAATTTACAATATCCACCAATAAAGTCCTCAAAATACGACATATCATAGAGATTCGTTAATCTCAATCCACCTCTCAACACCATAGCGGTCGTACATCTCGATGTACCATCGAGATTATCCAACCACGAACACTTAATCTATGAGTCAAAATCTCTCATACAATTAGCGTAGTGACAAAGCTAGTCGACCAACCATCGCCTCGTACCCCAATACAGTCCAATTCCTCCACCCAAGGTTCAGAAACATCTGAGATCTAACTCCATAGCATAGAGACACGCTATCTCTCAAGAGTATCTCAACATATTCACGAAGTGATTCTTTGTTCCTTGAAGGTCATCCTTGGCATCTTCCACCCCGAGGTAGCCTAGTCTCGTAAGTGATTCGCCTGGTACGTTCGAATCCAAGTGGACCAGTCGACTGGTGCTGGCACCAGTCTACTGTTAACGGCTGTTTTCAACCTTGAGCTCTATTTAAGAGAGTTCGGTTTGGCTGGGCAAAGGTTGACGAAATAGGCTTGGTTAAAACTTATTAGTAGTCTACAAGTGCTCAAGTGTTGTCGGGAGTTTGTGGCGAGGTTTCTCCACCCACAAGGAGTGACAAGAGCTAGCCGGAAGTCTTCCGGGGACTCATCCACCGACGGATCGGGATCGTCCACCTTACGGGCAGCCGTGGAGTAGGAGCCTTATCTCCGAACCACGTAAATCGATTTGTCTCTTCTAGTTGTTAGTTTTAGTTATTTGTTATTCTGCTTGAGCACTGACAACGTGTAGGAAGAAAATCGCGATCAAAGTGGGTGATCGGCTATGCACCCCCCCTCTCTAGCCGTACGTCAAGGTCACAACACCTTCTTGGTTATCCAACCCAAGTACACGCGGTAACCCGTAGGTGTCAAGTAGCTAGTTCCACACTTCTTCCAATCGGCGTAAGCCACCTATCAAACTACCTTCTAGGTCATCCACCTGGTACAGGTGATCCATGGTCAACATCCCCATGGAATAGGATGTATCACTTCTCTACTAACGATGGTAGTGTTGGGACCGGGTCCATGTCGACAATGATACGAGTTCGTAAAATTCAAAATTTTTACGTGCAGCGGAAGAATTTGCATAAAATAATTTCTTAAATTATTTTAACTTCGTATCTAGCATGCAACCTTATGGTGTGTTGACATAATCATAAAATAAAACTTTGCGGAAAAGTAAACTAATTTACTTTGTACCTTTCGTAACTCGAAGAAAAGGGACGAGATCCAACCGTAGCGTCCCTTGGAAGCTTCGCCTCTATTCGCGTCCACGCCGAGTTCTCTTCGGGATGACTTCGCAAAGTCACGAGTTTTGTGCCGACGAGAACTACTAGATTCTCGGAAGGCACAACTAGAAGAACAAGAGAGAAATTAGGAAACTAACCAATGAAGTAACGGAATCGAATTCCGAGAAAAGAGGAGTCGCTATCCGCTTCTTCTTCTTCTTGTTCGAGTTCTCCTTCTTCTTGTTAGCTCACGCCAACCTTGCTTGGTGTTGATAGGGTGCGCCGGCCCTAGCAACCAAGAGGGAGCCGGCCCTAATGAAGTGAAGGGCGCCGGCCCTAATGAAGGAGAAGGAGGAATAGAGGAGAGATTAAGAGAGAGAGAGGGAGAGAATAATTAATCTCTTAATTAGGAATAAGGGCTAGCCTTTGGTTCCTTTATATAGTAGCAACTCATTTGCTAAGTCTCCCTCTAAACCGAATTAACGGAATTAACGGAATTAGTTATAAGAAATTTATCTTATAAATTTTCTTATTGCTTATTCCGTTTAAGCCTAGTCTTATTATAACTAATTTATAATAAAACAAATTAATTATCATAAGAAAATTTATCCTATAAATTCTCTTATGAATTTTATTATAACTAACTTTATAATAAAACTAATTAATTATCATAAGAAATTTATCCTATAAATTCTTATGAATTATTCCGTTTAAACCAAGTTTTATTATAACTAATTTATAATAAAACAAATTCCTCTTCTCTTTAAATTATAGAATAAATTTTATAAGAAATTTATAAACTTTCTTATTATGGAAAAATCAATTCATAATTGATTTTATAAAATTAAAATAAATCCAATTCATGGATTATTTTAATCTTCCATAAAAGAATAAATTTCTATAAATTTATTTATATAAATTTCTTTATACAAATTTATTTATCCATAATTTATAAAATAAATCGCGCTGGATTTATCTTATTAATTAAACCAAAATTAATTGGTTTTCTCCTCTTATTGTGGCCGGCCACCAAAGGGGTTTTGGCACCCTCTTTGGCCGGCCAAAACCAATCCGAACCGCCGCGAATCAAACTCATTTAATTCGCCCGAAAAGCCTTCAAAAGACTTAGACATTTTTAGCTTCCATTGCGCCTCTGACTAACTCAGATTCGACTTATTTCTCTTGATCAGAAAATCCAATTTTCAACTCGTTTTAAATCCCTCGGATTACTCGTAGTGCGTGTGACTAAATAGGCTTTCGATTTATGTTGGCCGTCTATAATTAACTAATTATAGAACGATCATGAGTGGCACCTAGTAGTACATCAGGTAGTATGTAGATAATATCACCCTACTACATCAATGTAGGTTATGTACCCTAAACGTGTCTTCCAAGTCACCTAACAAGGCACGAACAACCCAAAGGTCTGAAACTCTTCAAACCAGGGTAAGTCGATCCTACACTGATCAAGCCAACTACGGTAGGCAACCCTAGTTCTCGCTCAACTAATAATAGCTAGAACACGTACTATAAATAGTAAGATCTAGAAAAACTAAAATCTTTAACCTCCAATAGGTTGTCGACAGATTCGACCATGTATTTTCGACTCAACAGTCGAGGCTACTAGAGAATTAACATTCCCCAGTCCAAGGTCTCATTCGCAACGTGTCGACTAGTCGCTCCCATGAACGATCACGATTAAGATAGATTAACAACATGTCAATCTAACAAAAACCAAGTTTACAAATATCTATCCATCTAGTAGGAATATACAATTCCACAAAGCTGGGAAAATCTAACCAATCCTAACTCTAATAGTGAATACTACAAATAGGATAGGTCGAGAAAGATATACCTCTTGCCGCTTGGAGATGCCCCGTCGCCGCCAGTGTCAGAGTGAAGGTCACAACGAGAAAGAAACTCCGAAAATCCTAAATGTACTCGGCTAGATCTCATCTAATCGAGCTCTGACACCTACCGAGCAGGCATCAGATTTAACCCTGACAAATCCGAAAAGACTCGCCAAAATCTCGGCTCTAATACCAAAATAAATTGTCACGCCCCGAGACCAATGGAGTCGCTAATCCAATATAAAATAGGACATCTCCCCTATCCGACGGACAATTTACACATACATACATCACACGCAGTTTATAATTTTGCCTCAGGCCTCAAAACAGATATATAATATATGAAAAATGGAACTATCGCAATACTAAAATCTGTAATACTCGCCTGAGTTGCCCATAGGGCAAACGCGCAGCAAAACCACATCCAACAAAGGACTCAAAATATAATACCGCACAAATAAATCAAATGCAAGTCCACAATATCATAATGAATACAAAATATAGACTAAGATATAAAACGAAACAAAATACAGCGGAAACACCCATCAAAGAGTCGTGGGACCCGGGACCGGCAACTGGGCTCCTCCGGCGGGCTATCAACCTGAAAACAAAAATATTGTGACGGGTTGTGAGTTCAAGTGGATTCTGCGAGTATATAGAAAGATATGCATGGCCCAACAAAAATAGCTGAAATAACTATACAGAAACAACAAGATACAGTCTCAACAAGAATATCAGAATATACATAACTGAAACTAACAACTGACTGTACATACCAGAAATCAATCTATCCTGACCATAAAAGACTCGTACCAACACGAGCAAGTGAAGGGTCATTAAACCACACATAAATAAATCCTGTACGTGCATGTCAAACAAGTGCAGCAAATAAATGCTGCAATCACAATCAAAATACACAATGCATCATATGCACATGACGCAATGACATGGTCACCCCTGCCGTCAATCAAGCCACCAAGACATGCTATAATGTGTCGGTCGAGTGGGTAGGACTGTGACACTGTACGCACTCTATCATCACTGCTCCTGATGACTGAGTGGACAGGATGTTGGTGGGGGACCACCCCGCTACCCCATGTATATATGAGGGAGCGTCGCTCTCATCTCCTCTGGTTTATGGAAAGAGAAGGGATCTCTGCCTGCTACTATGTTCCGAAACTACTACCCATGAGCGGTCGAGCGGAGCAGTATAGAACAAATGCACACACCCAACGGTATCCACTAACGCATGAGTGGTCGTGTGTACATATCATGTATCGGAAGACGATAGGCCCAACCACAAGGGAGTCGTTGATCGTCGACATGCAACAGTGCAGGGATGATGCATGACTCTAAACACATGCAATCCCTCCCGGTCATCATACATAACACAACCTATCAATCACAGGTCGATCGCAGTATAATAACCTAACCATCATGCATCTAGGTGCACATGCAAGTAATAACAGAAATCAAATCAATGCAGATATCAAATGACATGTCGTCATAACCCAATCACTCTATATCTAAACACACGTCCAAGTAGGACTAACACAATCAATGCAACCATACAATGGTCTGCTATTCTATATCTACATACTCATGTCATATCAATACTATACAGAATCAGATAATAAATAAAAGAGAGTGTATAGAAGGAAAATTTAGATCATATCCAAGGTCAAGCATAAGTATCAAGCAGGATAACAAAACGGTAGCAGATTTAAGGTAAACAAACCTACTGCAATAAACATAAATAGTCATGCATAAAGATAAAGTGGAACTACAGATACAAGCAAGAAGTACCCGCCTCAAAGTAGGAGCCGTATACGAAGAGAACCTCCCGTCCGATACTCCGCGAAAATAAGTCCAATCAATGTCCTGTATCAAAAGATATATTTAAATCGTTATTACAGAGAATAGTAACTAGCTAACAAGTCCCTAAATCACATTAGGATTATCTTAACCCTCGTATTTTATTTAATTACCTTTAATTAAATGGTTAACCCTTATTATATTGGGTTTAGGTTTAGGTTTAGGTTTAACCCTAGTGATCACCTCAAATTAAACTAACCCATTATAATATTACTGCCAACTCCATCAAAACAGATCAAATAATTTCCAAAAGTCACGGTAATGTTAAGATCCGAACACCACAGATACACAATCACCAAACCCAATTTGATCCTGCTCTAACAAGAACATATCATCCAAAAAGATGCTCACAGTAGAGAAGCACAAAATCCATCACTACAACTCTACAAAAATCTAATCTCAAAGAACCCAATTCCATATCATCACACAGCAATTTGCTAATCCAAGAGCAAGAACACACACACATCCACATCCAACACCTCACGACATCAAATTGGCATAACCTACTACTCATTTAATCAAGCAGAGCATCAAATCTAAACAGAACAAGTTCATAACTATAAATTTGCCCAAACCAATAACCAGTATCAACTACATTATTGTCTAATCAAAGAACTCAAATTCACAACCAACACATAAATTTGCATAGAAATAATTTACCATTGTGTTCAAGACAAACCCATCACCATTCATTCAAGAACAAATTTAACCCTCAGAAACATCCATCAACAACAAAATCACTACTGATACAAATGCTGGATTAGAATAAAACAAACCAAAACCGAGCAACCCCAGATCCATACTAGTAGCAAAAAAATCCTACCATCCAAACAAAAGCCATTCTATTGATCTAACTTCATTTACTTGAACACCTTCACATATCCGCACTCAGAATCAACACCACGGCAGCACCAAAATCAACAGAGTTAAACAAGATGAAGAACACCAAATCCAGAAAAGAAAAAAACAGGGCTAACAAGCTATGGAACCTCAAGATCAATTTCATTGCAAATCAATTTGCCCAAAGAGATCTAATACAGGGAATCATCAAATCCATCTAAATACAAATCCTAGATAATGCAGTCTCACCTGAATTGGCACTGCTTAGGAACTCAACCTAGAATTGATGAATCTGGCCACCCGTGTAAGTCCAACAAGACATACCCCCTAGTAAGCCCTCCTCATTTCCAACCCTATTCCTCCTATGCAGTGTGGAGCTTAGCTGGAATGGATCTGTGCTAGTTCACAACTGGCAACGATGAGCCACCAAAGAGACAGGGTCAGGACACGAACATTCTGAAGAAATCAGATGTGAAACCAGGGGAGTCAACACTTACTGTGGGTAGATCGTCGTCGATGGAACCCTACATGAAGGTGTGTTGCTGGTGGCAGGCTTGGCTCCGGCGAGACGTCCTCTGCTTAGATCTAGGAGCCTAACCACGGGAGATACCAGATATCGATGGCCCGTGGCCAGATCTGCCCTAAGATTTCGACGTCACCCCCATCCATAGGATCCCTCATCCCTTCAAACGACCCCCACGGGCTGGTTCGGTTGGTAAGACGTCTGGCCGTTTGTTCCGGAGGTCTCAGGTTTGAGAGTCGCCAATCGCACACGGGGTAAAAACCTAGTCTACTGACTTAAATTCTCTCGGCCCCAGGCGCCTTACCCGACCAGTAAACAGTGATTTGCCTCCCTCTGGACACCTGGGGCAGGGACCAGGGGGCCGCTAAGGTGGCGGTTCCACCTTTTTGTTCCTCATCCCTACCAAAAGTGGAAGTCATGATTTGCGATCGAAATAGATCGGGAGGGCCAGCGATGTCGCGATCCGGCGAAGAGGGGGAAGCTCTGTCGCGAGGGAGAAGAAGAAGAATGAGGTAGAGGCTCGGGTTCATCGGCTGTGGCGAAGAAAAGGGGAGGAGTGAGGGGCGTCGGCTGAGCTTGGATCGCGTGAGAGGAATGGGCTGTGGCGTCGGGCGGAGAGGGGAGGGGGAGAAAGGGCTCTAAGGGCACGTTTTGCAATTAAGCCAAAACTTCTATTATTCACAACTTCATTCTCACATTGCATTCCTTTCCCTCCTTACCCCATTAAACTTTTGTTTTGAAGCGAATTCCCCCTCCACCTCATCAGATTTAGCGTCCACACCTTCCAAGTTTTAGAGTTTAAATCTTTTAAACTCCCCGGAACCATAATATAAATTACGGAATGTTTTACAAAACTCTCCGAAATTTTCTAGACCGGATTTTATTTTACCGTATTTAACACCGAATGTTGTGGCTAGTGCGTGAGGAGGGCGGGCACAATGACTTTGTTAGGTTTTGACCTTCAAATCTCATGGTGATAATACTCACGCACTAATCATTAGTCCATCCCATGAAGACTAGTGAGATTGAATATATGTTCTATGCACAGCATGCCAAATGAAAATACTTTAAGGAAGTGGACAGATAATAAATTTTTCCATTCCCTTGTGAAGAGAACCAAAATAGATTTTTCCATTCCCTTGTGAAGAGAACCAAAGGAAGAAGAGAAATTGTAGCTCTTGAGAAGGGTCGTACTACTACTATAGCAGAAATTGTAGATGAATTTTTAACAATATTACAAATGCAACTTGGGACAAGCACGGCTAGAATCCCACTACACCATAGCGACCTATAGTGTGGGCAAACCCTATCCACAGATCAACAAGAGCACCTCATCAAAGAGCCTACATAAGATGAATCTGACTTGCATTTTTCAGCATTGGGGATCAGAAGGTCCTGGAGCCAGATGGCTATGGCTCCAAGTTTTTTAAGATTTACTAGGACATCATCAAACTTGATTTCCTGGCTACAGTATCGAAAATTTTCAAACATGGACAATTGCTCAAACAATGGAATCACACCCTCATTTCCTTGGCGCCCAAGACTACTCATGCAAGCAAAGCTATTGACTACAAGCCCATCTCATATTGCACGGTCTTCTACAAGGTCATCTTCAAATTATTAGTCAATCGGATAGCAGATATAGTTGATCACCGGTGATCCACCCAACCCAGACTGCATTTGTCAAGGGCAGAAGCATCATAAACAACATTCACCTGGACCAAGAACTGATGAAGAATTATACAAGAAAAAGAAATCTCCCAATTGTATGTTAAAAGTGGACTTGCAGAAGGCATTTGATACAGGTCACTGGAGTTTCCCGCAAGATGTACTCATAGGGATTCGATCCCCAGCCACATTCATAGCATGGATCAAATAATGCATGACCACTACCACCTCCTACTCTCTTATCCTAAATTGGGGGATGTAAAAATTTACCTTTTCGTGTTGGTCCTGGGACGGATTGGCGGGGGCGCTAGGGGCGAGCGTTTCACCTTTTTACTAAATAGAGGGATGTATGGCCACTTTAGAGGGTATCGGGGCCTTAGATAGGGAGACCCCCTCCCTACCTATTTAGGCTACGTTTGGTAGGGGATAATGTAATCCGGTCTGTAATGTAATCAAGTCTGTAATGTAATGTAATGTAATCTTGATTACATTGTTATGTTTGGTAATGAGTTGTATGTAATCTTTGATAACCATTACAAGTTGGATTCTTTTGTTTGGTGAGGGGCAATCTATCCTGTAATGTAATCAAAATTGACGACCGTCGCCGGGCGGCCGGTGACCATTGATCGGCCGGCTGAACGCCGGCGACCGCCGCCTGCTGGCGGCCGCAGCCGCCGGCGGTGGTGGTCGCCAGCGGCCGGCAGCCGGCCGGCGGTGGTGGTCGCCGGCGGCCGGCAGCCGGCCAGCGGTGGTGGCCGCCGGCCGGCCGCCGACGGTGGTCGCCTGCGGCCGGCAGCCGACCGGCGATGGTGGTCGCCGGCGGCCGGCGCCGGCCGCCGACGATGGTGCCCGCCCGGCGGGGGCGGGTGGCGGCGGCGACCAACGACTGTCGCCGCCGACCGACGACTTTACAAGTCTGTAATGTAATCCAGATTACGGAGGTTTTGGTTTGTAATCCAGATTACGAAGGTTTTGGTTTGTAATCCAGATTACAAATCATCAACCTCTTTTGTAATCGAGATTACATTACATTACAATCTTAAAGTGATTCCAAACAAAGGAATCCAACTTGTAATGTAATCTCGATTATATTACAGGGCGGATTACATCCTACCAAACATAGCCTTAGCATCTGTATGGATTACTTGGCATGATTGATAAATCAGTACACCCGAATAACTAGCTTCCATTTCCATCTGAAATGTGAAAATTACGGATTGCCCATCTAGCATATGCTGAAGATTTGTTATTATTCTCTAGAGGGGATACCTCTCGGTTGCTACTCTCACAGTATGCCTAGCACAATTTGGGCAGATGGCATGGTTGTAGACAAACATAGCTAAATCAAATATCTACATGGCCGAGGTGGACACTCGCACCAAGGAGATTCCACTGACTTCAATTTATTTTGATAGTTGATAATTTTTTTTATAAAATAAGTTTAATCATCTTAAATATCAATGGGTCATAAGAACGATAAAATAGGGAAAAATCCTTATTGAAAACTCTCTCTTAGGGTCATTCCTTTATGTATTAGGGAGTGAAAAGAGAGGATTAGGAGTTCAAAAAAATAAAATTTTATGTGGGGAGTGAACCTAAAGAGAAATTTTTCTCTAAGGATTTTTTTTAAAAAATTACCTCATAAGAATCCGATACTGCATTTAAAAAAACAGAAACTTCTGAAAATGGTATAACGCGGATAAGGACTCGCTCGCTCCTCAATCACATCGTGGTCTGCATCGATTAGCTACGACCCAAACCCTCAGACTGGGAAAGAGGAAGTTTATTTATAAATGGATATGAATGATAATTTGGCGTTTTCAATTCTCATCGTTTCCTTTTCTTTTTCTTTCTTTTTGTGTTTTTAATAATCATGATTAACAAAATTGAGGAGGTAAATTATAATTTTCGAAATAAAAAATTAGGGATTTGTTAAGGTTAATTCCAGATCATAGAGAAATTAGGGATTTTTTTTTTATGCTACAAGATTCATCGAACAAGTTGGGGGAAAGAAGAGAGAAAGAAAAGGCAAGATCATAAACGACGCTCTTCTTAAGCTTCCGGCATGGCCATGGCTCCGCCTCTCGCCATGACCTCCGCCAGCGCGCCCGTTGCCTCCACCAATCTCCTCAGGGCCAGTACCATCTCCCCCTTCCTCCGCCGCTTCGCGTCTCCCCTCACCGCCACCGCTGTCAGCCGCACTCTCTCCCTCTCCCCCACCGATCGGCCCCCGATCGCCCTCCTCCTCCCCACCGTCGCCGATTCCGCCGTGGACACGCACGACTCGGTGTCCGACTCCTCGTCGGCGACCACGACCGCCCCCCTAGCCGCTGCGGCGGCGCCTCCGCCGCAGGATCCGCAGAGCGATCCGATCGGGGCGGCCGATCCGGCGCCAGCAAAGAGGCGGTCATCATCGAGCGCGCCGCAGCCGGCGCACGCGACCCGGCGGAGGTGGCGCGCCACCAGGAAGTTAGCGCCGTGAACGTGGGCGTCGCAGGGCCAGCAGAGATGCGCCGCGTCCGCTTCGCAGTGCACGGCGGCCGCGCCGCCGCACAGTTCGCACGCCCTCCGCCGAGCCGCTTTCATCGGTCTCCCGTGGTCGGACTCCAAAGAGAGGCCACCTTTTTATACAAGTAAATAAAGTCGGGTGAGATATTTAGAGGCGTTTATTATTAAATAATTGAATTTGAGGCCATTAAGGCATGGGATTAAGATGACAATAACGATGGAGAATATAATATAATGCTTTCAGTTTCATGGTTCTGATTCAGGGATTATTTTAGACGCAACCACATATTTTGGGGTTCGTCTTCGACGGTCCAATTTATTTATATTTATATTTATTTCTATTTCTATTTCTATTTCGATCGACAATCTACAATAACAATTCAGATGAAGAAATAACGAGGTCATCACGGTTAACTACGTGATCAATAATGCGTCCTAAATGTGTGGACCAAATGATTGGATCCGACAATGGCTGACGCGTCCATGGAAGAGCAGCAGCAATCAATGGTGCTGTCACACGTGTATGGCCATAGAGCTGCAGCATTTGTGTGACTGATGAATCCAACAAATGGACGCCTGGTGAGTCACCGAAGGACAATTCCATGGCACAAGAACAAAGTTGCGCCAATTATAGTCGTTCAGATAATTTTGTCATATTCTGATTCAACATCACATGAACAACGATTTGATCTATAAGAAAACCTTTCAGAAGTAGAGAAGGATAAAGACACTGTGTGATCTGGGCTAGCTACTGGACTAGATAAGCTGAAGCTGCATGTCGGGGCCTTTCTCCCCGAACATCGTAAACTCTTCGGGGAGGGGAATGTTCAACTCGGAACAAATTAACTGAACTATACTTCTTGTGACGCCGTCCAGGGACATTTTGTTCACAGTGATAGCAATGGAAAAATTGTGCTCGATGTCGCAGAATCCAGTAGACCCGCCGACTCCAGAGTGCCCAAAACTCGACGGGTTACGGGTGGTTGCGGTGTCGAAGTTCCGAAACCCAAGTCCAAATTTGCCATTTGGAACGACCAAGTCAGAGTACTCGCCCAACCCCATGAAAGCGTCATGGATCTTGGGACTGCTAAATATTCTGCCAATATTTTTCCAGTCTCCTTCAGTATTATTGGCTACGAGGTTATAGTGATTGGGGTTAGCAGTGTTTGAACTATCCCCGTTTGTATTTGAACTTGGTGAATGCTTGTTTGCACTAACAATCTCCTTGATTTTCCATTTCTTCTTGGACTGCTTGACCGAAGGAAATGTTGGAACATGGACATGGCGGCCAAGGAGAGGCTTTGACATAGATGAATGAGGTGGAGGAATCAATCCGCCTGTTGCGAGAGAAGCATAGTAGCGAGCCAAGGCACGAGCAGAGCAATGCCCATTAGCGGCGGGGATTATGGCTCGTCGGATATTTAGTGTGTTGAATAGTAAGGGAAGAGTGGATGCAATCTCAGCTAAATTAACCTGCCGTAAGCTGGATGGCATCTCTTGCCTGCTTCTGATCTCAAGAAGATTTTGCAGCTCTTCTTTGTCAAGGGTTAGTGTAGCCAGACGAGATTCCACACCTACAAAGAAATCACCCTAAGGTTTAAGGTTTTCGAAATAAGGAAATAACTGCAAAAGAACACTAGAACAAAGCGATCCTCTACAGATTGTAAATGGTATCTGAATACTACAAGATGGATACATATCCCTGTGAACTCTAAAGAGTGCACACCAAAACTGTGCTAACATTAATGAGAATGCTCGTCAACATCTTTAAGGAAAGAAATAATCTCCCATCAAAGCAATTCTTGACTTCAAAGGCTTCTAGCTAGGGACAATTTTATGTTGTATCTTACACAACAAACATGATGAAATATAGTAGTGTTTCAATCCTTTTTCCTTGATTGATTTTGACACACTAACAACTACAGCTGATATTATTCAGAATTTCTTCACCTCTGACCTATATTCTCAAAACAGTCAATGCTTTCATTATTAATCCGAAAATCTAAGATAGCATGTCCGTCCATATGTTAGGTGGGTGTGATAAACTTGTGCACGTAGTATATCCAACTAAAGTGTGCAATGACTGGTGGGCTACCACCAATTACTCGAAAAGAGGTAAAGTGAGATAGTTAAGGGAGATCCATTTAATTTGAAAACAGGGTGACAAACGAATTAGTGGACACTACCTTTCTAATTCAAACTAACAGATTATTCTCTTCAATTGTCTAATTAGAAATTTAACTGAAATCCTTTTATAACATTGCCTGTTTTGAATTGTTTGAAAGTCCTCATTGTAATATCTACCCAAACATGGAAGCCCAGAGCTAACATGCTTAATCACAATTTTCATTAAAAAAGTCAGTATAAAGCTATCTATCAAATCAAGATTGAAATTTGTAACATTAGCTACTTGGACTAGAAAAGCAGAGATTGACCATACCAGGAGGAATACCAATATATACTTCGCCTTCAATATTGAGAGGGTGGATTATAGCTTCTTCCAGAACGTCTTGAAACTTCTTCCCAGATGCACGCTGGTTACATGGAAGACGCACACAAATAATAATAATAATAATAATAATAAGCTCAAAACAACATTTGTAAGTGAACCATATCGAGCATAAAATATTTGCAAAAATGCATATATCGAGCCGTGCTAGTATAATGCAACTTATCTTCTTTCATTACAGTAACATTTGCATGTTACAACATACATCCCAATCCGTCTTTTAACTTACTGATGATAGGAACTATCCAATATTCAACCAATATCACATGCGGCAACATAATGTTGTTTTTTTTTTGGAAATATTAGAAGGTTAAAATTAAATACTCAAATGTTATAGAATACATCCCAATCCGTCTTTTAACTTACTGATGATAGGAACTATCCAATATTCAACCAATATCACATGTGGCAATAAATGTTTTTTTTTTTTGAAATATTAGAAGGTTAAAATTAATACTTGTTGCAGGAAACTAATAAGTACCATGCCTCAAAAAGGGGGAAAAAAAATAGAGGATACCTCTATAACACCACCACAAAGCCATCCAAAGGACAAATAGTGGTATAGTTGCTGGGAACCAGGTTCTGTCTCGGGAACTGACCTAGCAATATGACGCAGAGACTCCTCCCAGTCGCACATTAGCAAAGGGTTGCTCCTCATAACATCAGACATAGCATTGTGCAAACCAGATGAGTGATTAAGAACATGGTGAACCTGAAGAAAGAATAATAACAAGCACGGGGAAACCCATGTTTTAGCTCAAAAAAAAAAGAACAATATTCTTGGTGAATCACATGATCCTTTGTCCTTGCCTTTATATCCTTTTTGCTGCCGCTGAACTCTGGCCAGATATTTGATATGGTTTCAGTGAGCTCGAGTTTTCTGGGAAAAAAGTCGACATTCATCAGAGCATCCATTACCCAAAAAGATGTGTAGAATTAGATATCTAGGAACAGAAATATCATCTAAATCCCATATATGATATTGTTGTTTAATAAGTAAACTCACACGTAACAAAGAATTTGTATGATTCTTAAATGTACTTATCGCTCAATTGCCTCGCAAGAGGAATGTAAAGATTTCCATATATGTATGACTCGTGACAGAAGTACTAGATAAAATCATCTACAATCCCATTGTCCAGGGATATTCACAAACAAACTGATAACCATGTACTGGAACATATATTAGTTCATGAATCACATAAGTTAGTGAATAGTTAATGACAAGACCATGAAACTTGTTTCTAAAATGGCATACCCATAGTTTGAAATCGTAGGAGTCAGTAACTACTCAGCTATCTGTTGTGAAAGGATTTGAAGTTATTAGTTGGTACTGAATATCAAATAACCCTTGCAAGAACATGCAGTACACCCCCTCACTTCATTGCAATAGTCAATTAGCATTACCACCATCACTCGCTAATTCATCAGAATATCACCGTCTCCGCCCATGCACAGTTAATGTTGTCGAACTACATAAAATAACTTGCAATTCAGATAATACTCAATAGTATCTTACCCCTTATCAACAAGCCAATGTACCATTCCAGCAGTGATTCCTTTAGTTACTGAGAAAACTGGAAATAAAGTGTCTGGTTGAACAGGGCGAGGATCATATCTCCCTAACACACCTGCGGCAGTATCTATTATAACCTTTCCATCTTTGTATGCACAAACCTGAAGATGTAAGAAAACAACACTCAGTAAACCAAGTAAAAATATGAAAGAATAAAACAGTGTTTTGTTAATAAACAGATCAACTGGCAAAAAGGAATATCTTTTAATCCTGTTGATCCAAGTTTCCAAATTCCAAACTACTTTTTCCTTGGAACTTGTAACTTATTTTGGTCTTGACCATGAAGTGTACCTACACCACATTGGATGTGAAACTACTCCCCCATCATACGGATTCAAATCGTGACCTTTGGATGAAAGCCCTCCAGGTTTGCTCATTTATCAATGGACCAAGCAACTGTTGGTGTAGTGGAATTTGTACCATGACAATTATGATATGAACCTAATTCTCCTTTTAAGACATCCAATCTTGTAATCTCAAAAAGATTTCTATGGTAGTTGCAATCTCTTGGTTCATATTATTCAACGTTAGTGTTTACCAAATGCAATTCTAAGACAGTTTAGGCCTTCACTCTGAGCCCATTACCACCAGCAATCAAATGTCAACACCAACTACTTTCTCACTTGAATGACCAAGTCAACATGTGTTAATCATTATAATATGTTATTTAACAATGAGATACTGCACTCCTCATTGATTTCCAGTTGCAAATTTCCAAATTAAGCTTCTTGTAACCAGAAGAGAAAAAAAAACTTCCTCTGGATTCATATGATGTTCAGACCAACATGCATGTTTGTCTCAGCTAACAATTGATGAAGACATTTTGAAAAGTTAACTTTTCTATATTTACTATTTTGTTTATTGCATTAAAGCTAGAATGTATGCATTTGCTAAGTTAATACTTTTGATATTATTCCTTTTATTTTGAAAGAAAATCTATATATAGACATTAAGGTAAGAAATTTAATACATGATGTGTAATAAATTAAATTATTATTTGGTACTCTCTTCAGGAAATTCCCCTTCCTCCGAGCAACAACAGAACAAAGATGTTGGATCCATTCAACGATAGAATGAAGAGATGAAATAGACTTTCAAGATCTACACTTTTTGAAATTGATCTTTATTTTCTTTCTTGTTCAAAATCGTCTATTTATTATAACCAAAACATAATTAGTCTATTATAATTCTATATTTTATTGTTACTTCTATCTGAGGAGCAAAAGCCTTAACTTAGATTTTCATTTAATTTAAGATTTTATTTATTGCAATAAAGACAATGAGTCTATTCGCTAAGCCAACATTTTATCATCATTCCTTTATTCTGGAACAAAAGCCTATTAAAAGATACAAGTGTAAGATATTCAACATGTAATGAATTGTATTAAATTACAATTCAGCAGTTTCAAGGATATTTTCTTCGCCTCTCTTTTCTCCCCTGCCACAAGTCACTAAGGCACACAATCGAGTGTTGTGTCATCAATGCTTTATGAAAATTAAAAGGTCTAAGGAACAAATGAATGTAACGAAGTTGCAATTTAAATATCATGAATAATCAAACAAAAGCATTATTCACTAAAACTCCTGAAAATCCTTGGGCGTAAACTTCAACAAAATGATATACAAAAAAGAGTTAACCTAAAACTAATAAGAAATAAAATCAGATAACTAGAGAAGAAAAATATGAGAGTAAACTGAAGTTAAAACTATTAAAATGAGTTCTTACAAAAATAAACCTAGAAATATTATATGAACCTCACAAGCATAAGTTCTCTAAAGAACATGAAATGTACCACTTATATATTCTACATTAAACATGGGAAAGAATGAAACACCAAAAAGAGTATAACTCAGCATGTATTAATTGTCAAATTATTTTATCAGTCATATTAAAAGAGCCTATCGAGGTTTCTATGCAAACAGAAAAACATCAACTATACTAAACCTACTTGTATTCCGAGTATTTTCTCGTTTCCAAGCTCAACCAAGAGCTGCCTCAACTTGGCCTCCACATTAGACTGAATTGGTGAATCATAAATCCATTGGCCATTTCTTGTTGGTCCACTGCTGATGCTTCTAATGCACATAAATATCACATAAAATCAGTGAATTAAAAGATTAGTACAATGATTCAAATGTTAGAAGAAGTCAAAAAAAGAAGAATGGCATTTTAGAAGTTGCAATCAAGATATTCACCCTACTAGTGTTGACTCAGCAAATGGTCTCATGATGTCGAAATAAACAACACGGACATCAAGTGTAGATGAAAGCCCTGAGAAAGTGAAATATTATCTCTGAAAAGCATTATATCATTACATTTAGATGTAAACATCGAAGAGAAATGTGCAAACAAACCTCGAAGAAGATTCACTACCCTTGCAAAAATGACTGCATCTCCTGGGAAAGCATCAACCTGAGAAAATGTGATCATCTTAATTTTTCATAACATGAATGTGTAAGATCTTACAATTGCCTAAATATGATATTTATTTATAAAAATATTCACATCTAACCTGTATAATATATTTAGTGAGTCAATGACCCTTAGAAGTATACATAATCTCCATAGCTACCATGCGTGAAAAAGCATACAATAATGCCAGCATATCAAGGGACAAATTGAAAAGAACATCTGCAAAGGAAGTAGCAAGAGCAGTTGCTAACACTTACAGGGTTAAAGCGCTGGACTTCCTTTTTGTTCATTTTCATCTTTTCTTGAAGAACCTTCATGTTCTTCTCTCTTTGCTCAGCCAAAGTCTTTACGTATTCCTAAATTGAAAGAATGTAAAAGATAATTTAAACCAGAATAATTAATCTGACTTCCAAACTGGAAAAGTAAAGAATGCAAAAGCAAACAAAATTCATACTTACAAGTGCCTCACTTGCTGGTGTGGAAGTGCGAAAGAATACTGTTGCAATGTTCATTGCCTGCTCTGGCATATCAACGCGCATCTTAAGCCCCATTTCAGCGAAGGCTGCCAATAAAGCCACATGATCCCCCTGCCACAACACATGTTCATGCTCTAAAAATAATGTCTTAATGATGGAAATCCTGATAAAGCAAGCTAAGTTGTAGAAATAGATGGATTTTAGTTGAGAATAGAATTTCTATAACGGTTGATTTATATACTTTCTCCATAGTTGGGATAATAAGTCCTTCCCATTTGTGAGTTGATTCTCTATTATTCTAGCAGAAGTTGACAGGCTAAACAAAATATAAGGTAGCCAAGTGAACTCAACCAAATACCAAAATTGTATTGGGCAATTTGTGTGTACTTTGCTAGATGAAGAAAGGAAATTAAGCACAAAGGAATCCAAATTAATACAGAGCGCTCATGGTGATTCACTTGTATGATTAGAATTTTTTAGTTGTCCATATTCTAAACTTCCTTTTAATTTTCTGGGAGGTTCACAAGGTTAATGAACATTAGAGAAAGTATCCAGTGGCAATGTGGTTATTCCAATCAATGCTATTGCAGTAGGGCATGCATTGATGCATTAATATTGTACAAGAAGAGGATGCAAGGAGGAAGCAAAAGGAAAGGTGCATTGGTCAAACTCTATGGTGTTCCTACAGCAAAAGCTGGAGAAGAAGGTGGTGGTGCATGGGCACTCACAGTTGTGGCATAATAACTAATTATCTTTCAATTGCTGCTGATTATACTTTGATCACTTAGAAACTTCTACAAGGGTGAGGAGGCTTAGAGGCGACAGAGTGCAAGCCAATTAGGGTGACAAAGGAGGAAAAGGAAGTTGTTTTAGCCAAGGTTTAAAATCTCGACCCGTGCTGAGGTTTCGGTCCCAAACTGGAACGATACGGTTTCGGTATCGTATCGTGCCGTGCCGGTATAGTTTCGGTTTATTTTATTTATATATATTAATTATTAGATAAATATATTTATTGTGTATAATTTAAAAATAAGTTGTATATTGATTTTATATAAGTTCTCAATTATTGAACAATTTAAAATTGTTAGAAAAAAATAATTAAATATATATTTTTAAATAAAATTGATTTATTAATAATTCAAATTAAAATTGAAACATTATAATATGCTATAATAACTAATAAGTATATAAATTAACTAAAATACTATTTTATATATAATAATTATAAAAATTAATTAATTTATTATTAATTTAAATAATATATAAAATGATAAAAAATATTAGAATATTAATTAAATATTAAAACAGTAAAAATAAAAAATTATCAAAATTATCAAAATATAAATTGAATTATTACAATTTTTTAAGATTTTTTTTAGATTTTTAAGAATTTTTAAATAATATTTTAAAACTTCAAAAAAATAATTAATTAAACTTATTTAATTTTTTAATTTTAAATATAATTTTATATATTTTATTGTGATAATATTTATTAAGGGAAATGTTAGATTTAAATAAATAATTTTATTATTATTTTTATTTAATTTGTATTTAAAATGGGAAATGTTGAATTTTAATATTTCTTTTTCGTTGCCTACCGGCAGAGGCGGAGGAGCCCGAGGGGGAGCCCGCGAGGGCGTCCGCGTCCGGCGGGTCCAACGCCTCCGACGGGCCTTCCGGCAAAGCCGGAGGCGTCCAACGACGCCGGAGCAGTCCTGCGATGCCTTCGGGCGCTGCGTTTTGCCCTACCGGCGGAGGCGGAGGAGCCGCGAGCCCGCGAGCGTCCTGCTCCTGCGGGTCCAGCGCCATCCAACCGCCCTTCCGGCGATGCCGGAGGCGTCCGGCGATGACGCCTCCGGCATTACCTGCGCCTCGCTCTTGCTCGCCGCTCGCCTCTATTGCGCACGAAATCGATCGGCGGACTGTGCCAATTTCGGTACCCGAGCGGAAGGGTATTTTTCGCCCGTACCGAGCGGCACGGCACCGAAACCTCAATCCTTCGTTTTTAGCATTCTTGCCTAGATTTGGGTTAGTTAAGTAAAGATTCAAGTCGAGCAGCGAATTTGAGTAGGTTAAGGTGACCTAGACCAAAATTATAAAATAATGTTAAATGACAAGTCATCATTTGGCTAGATATGGCTGGGGCAGTTAGCACAACCATTAAGAGCATTGAGCAAAAGAATGGAAGTTCTCAGTTAACTATAGCCTAATTTACCTTTTTCTGTTTCTACATCCTGGACCAACAGTTATGTAAGAAATAGGAAATGAGAAAAGAAAGAGACAACCATATCAGCTAAGTTGATGATAGATGCAAATCATTACAAATGAAGCAAATAATTACATTCTAGATGTTAGTAAGCTGAACTAAGAAGTTATGCTTTATGCAATATACCTCAGCACATGCCAAAAACATTTTTGCCAGTGCCTGCTTCATAGACCTTGAAATTGACTTGGTAAGACCAAAATCAAGTAAAATAGGACGATGAGGAGGTTCTTTGCTTACAAGAAAATTTCCTGCAAATATGGTCACCAATGAATTGCACACAAGGAAACTCTAATAGTTATATAATTAATGATTAGGACCTTTTAATTTAAAGGTAAAAAATGAAATAAAAATTCACTTTAAGGTAAGGAAAAAAAGAAATACTTACCTGGGAATAGTTTCCATACGAAAATTTTATGAAATTTTAAATTTAAAGATGAGAAGTGACAACAACAACAACTGCCATTTTGGAACGATGGGCAAGGTGCGGTCAGAATGAACAAGGATTTTCATTTACTTATTGCCAATTCCATTGCAGCTTAATGTGGAATTAGTGTTTTCCCTCTAAACCACCTTTCCTTGCAGGTCGTGGAATATGTTGACTTTGTCTTCTCCCAAACTAGCAGAGTCTAATACTTTATCCTAAAGTATGGGAACACGTTTGAACATTTCCATTCACAAAACACCAGTAGGTAAAATTGAACTGGTACAGTATCTGTGCTACTAGAAAAGCTTGGTTTCTTGTTCCTACTTCAGGATTCTAAGGAAAAAAGGATATAACAAAAATAGCAGCAAGCAAGTGTACCTGGATGAGGATCGCCATTGAAAAAGCCATCGACGTATATTTGATGAGCATAGGCACGTGTAATTTCTTCAACAAGCTTTTGTTTGTTCACACCCAGTGCATTCAGTGATTCGACATCATTCAAGCGGATGCCATCCATATATTGTAAAATGAGAACCTTCTCTGTCGACTGCTAGTATAAATTGGAAAACTACTCATGAAGTAAACTTAAAACTAGTAAAAAGTATTGCTACTGAAAAAGTTAGCTGACCGAGCCAAAAAAGTTGGAATCAACTATTCCACCTGAATAACATCTGGGATCACCACATCAACCTTATCTGCAAATTTTAAGCCATCATCGTCACTTTTGACTTGTAAGTTTTTTGAAACTCTTCTTGTGTTCTCTGCATAGAGAAAACATGATTGTCAACAATCATGTCTAAAAGATTGCACTGATAAGGAAAGGCCAACTCTTAAAGCATTTTGTTTTTTGAGAATTAGTGTAAATTTAACTTCAAGATAATGATGATGACAAACTAACCTGCTTCATGATTGAAATCAAGTTCTTTAGGTGCCTCCTTACACCACTCATCTATCATGGGGTTGAAGTCATATTGTGGTTCTGCCCATGCTATCCAGTCACTTATCCATTTTGCATTCTTTAGGTCCTGAAAATCAGTGTTGATAATTTAATGTCACGATAACTTCAAATTTAGTTGAAGTTTTGTCAAGAGAAAAACTGCAGACCTCTAATATGACATCTTTGATGCCCCTATGTTGAACTTTGACAACCACCTCCTGCCCATTTCTCAGAGTTGCACGATGAACTTGTGCTATCTGCAATCCAATACTTTTTGGACATTTTAATAAATAATTAACAAAAAAGTAAATTGTGCATATCCTATCAAGGAAAGATAAAAAGACATGATGCACACATAGTTTCAAGCAAAAAATTTCTAGGATCAATATTTTTATATTTGGTAATATGACTTACAGATGCGGTAGCAAGAGGTGCCTCTACGAACTGAGAGAAAACGTCGCCCATATTTTTTCCAAGCTCCTTCTCTATAGTTTGACAGACCTACACAATGGCAAACTTTTCAGAGTCATAAAAGATAGCACCCGAAGGTGCACGCATCAACTTTAAGAAAGCAACAGTTTATTCACTTGAAAGATTTGCTAAGCTATTTTTTGTATCCATGTAGACAAGAACGTTAAGCATGCACATCTGCTTATGCAGTTCATATGCAAATATCCATGAACTGTGATATAAATACTCAATGAAGCATTTGACAGTGCTAAAAAATCCTTAAGTCCAGCACAACAGAATTGTCATCAACCAAATCATGTGTATTAATTCGTCGGACCCACCTTCAACAGAATATAACAAAATACCAGTGAACAATTAAACCATCATCTAGACATTTTCATGATCATTGTACATTCGACTATAATGGAGTCAGTTTGAGACAGAAAAGAATAATTTGCATCTCCGTAATTGCACCTTAATTATCTTCATAGCTTAATCATACCTCGATAGCTGTAAATGCATAAATGGAACATTCAAATTCACATTCAATTGGGCAAACTACCTCTTCTAATCGACGAGGAGGAAGAGAGTCCTGCAACTGTTTGAGAAGACATATATAAGCCTCTGGAAGAACATCTGCTCGGGTAGATAAGTATTGACCCAGTTTTACCCACAGACCTTCCATCTCAATCATCAAATTAAGAACACGTCTAGCATTTCTTTCATGAGCTTTTTCCCATATAGCATTTGTTTTGGTTTTACTAAGCCATTTAACTCTCTTCTGCACACCCTGCAGTATTACAAAACCTCACTGATCTCTTCTCTAAATAATTGGACAAACAAAAAATTAATCACGCAAGGTATCTTAGTGGATAAGCACACCTTGTAGTCCAGGTAGATCACCAATGCTAAAGAGAATACTTTCGTCCTCCGCTTCAAGATGTTTCCCCGTCCCATTAGGAGTCGCAAGACAAGATAGACGAGCAGATGATCCTGGTAGCTCTTAACCACAAACTCGTACGAATACCAAAGACTCTTGTACTTCTATTAAACCAAATCATATAAAAAGCGTCAGTAAGTATATAGGTTCGTTAATCAGCGAGCAAAGAACATCAAAATATGCGTAGGCGTTCATCACGATGAAACTTTTTTTCGGTCAAATTTGGGTCTTGTCAAGAACTATTCAAACCAGCATGTAATGAAGCTTTCTCGTGCATGTATATATTGATGAGCCTATATCAATAAAAAATCTAACAAAAAACACAACCTGATCGAGTACAGTCGTGAATCAAAGGTAAAAGCAGCAAGCTGCTAAATACGCAGCGCATCAATTTCAAGCTAAAGATCAACAAAAGAACCAACCTCTAACCGATCCAAGCGCAGCGACTAGCCAAAAAACTAAACCTCGCGAGAAACAAACGGAAGGTGCAAGCAAAATCCCAGCAGGTTCCCGGCAATCTGCGCCGAGAAACCACAATACGCCCTACAAAAAAGCGAAAGCTTAGGACCTACCGCAGAGATTCGAGTCTTCGCCGAAGAGAAAGGAGATTTGGAGGCGGAGACGCAGGGGATTTGAAGATTTGGGCTCCCGAAAGAAGAAGCACGGCGTTGCGCACAAAGGGAGGCCTTTGGCGGCACGCGTGGAATCCAGGCGGTTAATTGAAATCAACGAAATTGAAAAGCTCTTCGCCGTCGGTTCGTGCTCGGCCTGATCTCGTCCGTCCGCCCACTTCAGCGGGTCCCCCGTCGCCCTCTTTCGACGTCCACGTCAGAATTTTCTATATTAACCCAAAGTTACCAGCGACTTGCATCAGGAGCAGTCTCCTTTCGTCCACTAAACGCGTGAGTAAAACTCTGAGTGATCTCTCTCGATGAGAAATCTAGTTCAATGTTTCATTTTGACAAATAAATTAAAGAGAAATGATCGTGGATCAAATATCAAATTATATTTTAGAGGACGATAAATTCATCGGGCTCTTCGACAACGATGAATCTGTCGAAATTAACAGTAAATGATGTGAGATCATAATTATAATAATCCAATCGACGATCGAATTTCAAACGTAGCCAGAGACTAATATCAATGTCCATCGACGATCGAACGTGAAACGTACAGCCGATGAAGGATGAAATTTTTCACTCGGACGTATACTTTCATCCTAACTCTAAATTAAAACGTGGTTTCAACGACGTGTTATTCTCCCTTGACAAATTCGAGCCACGAGTTCCTCTTGTCCGTTCAGCTGCTCACCAACCGAATACCAAGGAAACGTGATAGTGGCCCTAAATTACTTTCAACGTTCTAATCGGTAGGTCTATTAAATTTGAAAATAATAAAATATCTCATTAGAAATTTGATTTTATAATTATTAGTAAAATATCAAATGAATTTATTTGTATACATTTTATCATGCAATCGAGAGTAAAATTCATTTTCAATCCTTAAAGTTCAAGACACTTATAAAATAGTCCTTATCATTTTAATTTACTTCAATTTAATTTCTCATATTATTTTCGATAATATTTTCTAATAAAAAATATGAAACGACCAACTCACTCTTTCACTATATTTCATTCAAATACATTAAAAACAAAATCAACACTAATATATGAATATTAAAGTAAAATAGTGCCTAAATTATAAAAAATATAAAATATTCTCTATTTTATAAAATTACAATAAATTTAAAAAAATATTTTTTTTAATTTACCTATAAATATAAAGAAATATACAAAGAATATAATTTTCATACATCAATCAAATCTTAACATATACAAATTAAACTCCTTTTTGATTAATTATTAATTAATATAGTTGAAAGATTATTTTCCTATATACCTAATTAGATGGGATCCCACTAAAAATATAAATATCATGATTTAAATATTTTATTTGCATAAAATGAGTATTCAATGAATACAAAACCTAGATATATGGAAGACGACACCGTATTGTAGAGGTGAGACGGTTGGCATCGCTGCGAGGGGCGATGGCATGTAGTGTGACCGTGGCGGGCAATACTAGGTGGTGCAGTCCCAGATAACGACAAACTGCGAAGGATGATGATATGCGATGCAACTGTAGGCTACGAAGGGTAATGACCTAAAACACCAGTCACATGGAGTTATGACATATGCTAATCACGACGACAAATAAGGATAGAAAACAAAGATACCTTTGATAATTTTTTTAAAATATACATATAAATTTAATGTCCCTTTACTTTTTCATTTTTCTACCATAAAATATAAAATTGATTAAAAAACTATGGTTTTATACAATGATACGTTTTGAAAACCGTCACAGTATTTCCATACCGTCACGATATTTCCATAAAGTAAAATTCATTTGACCTGAGTTTTTTTTATTTTTTATTTATTTAATTAAACAATTACATAAATATCTCTCAATTTGGAAGGAAATATTATAGAAAAATAATACAATGGACTAAATTGAAGTAAATTAAAATCACATAGACTATTTTACAATTGAGTTGAAATCTCGGGGATCAAAATAAATTTTACCCTCTAATGGATGATAAATGAGATGAATCATATCACCCATTACTCCAACAAAATAGGATTAAATTGAACTTTGAAATTTTTGAGAAAGACTGACTTTTTAGTATAAAAGAACGGTTAATTGATATTTTAAGATTGATTTTTGAATGTCCATAAATTAGAAATTATTAAAATTATTTTACAGACAATCATTTGATATGTAATTTTGTTCATTTCCCCCTTTATATTCTAATAGTTTGGCGTGAGCAATCCAGTCCAGTGATTTTTAAACGATTTTACTGAGTTGACTTACAAATTTATCTTATGATTTCTAGTCTCATACTTGAGAAGGAATTAAAATTCAAGTTACAAATATAAATTATTAGCAATTATTTGGTGTAGAAAACAAGTAAATTAGAGCCTTAAGTTTGTACTCATTCTCTGAATTTGACGAAAAATAACATAGAAAGAAATTAAGGAAATATAACAAATTGAGGGCCTACTTGATGCAAAATTTGCAAACTGACATTGAGTATACAAACAAACAACTCATATTATGCCAATGTTTTTATTGGTGAAAGCACCATATATAACAATATCCATCGTGGTACAATTAAAAAGAAATAGAATGCGAAGAGTTTAGAATCTTACACCTTTTCTAGTGAATGATTGCAACCCTACAAAGAAGAGGTTCCACTTCTTCATAGCTTTCACACAACAAAAAGGACAAAATTTTGTGTTTTAATTGCAATGCAAATTACACGCAGACAAGGAAAATAAACTTTGATCTATATTGTGCTTCACTGTCAGAGAGTGAAGAGAAACAAAAGATTTTAACAGGAATTTCTACAGACCAATGTTGGCCAGATTAAGCTGCATGTCTGGTCCTAATTTTCCAGATTTTGAAAATTCTTGAGGAAGGGGAATGTTCAGTTCAGAGCACACTAGCTGAATTATCCTCCTGGTGACACCATCAAGTGACATCCTGTTCACTGTGACTGCAATGGAAAAGTTGTGCCGAGTGTCACAGAATCCAGTGGAGCCACCGATTCCAGAGTGACCGAAACTCCCATTTGCCGTGTCGAATTTCCTGAAACCAAGCCCAAAGTCTCCGTCTGGAATGACCATGCTTGAGTAATCGCCCATGCCCATGATAGCGTCATGAATCTTTGGGTTGTCAAACATTCTTCTTACAGTTTCTGAAGCACCATTATCAGTGTCCTTGGATGCAAGGCCACCTTGCGTGCTTTTAGCAGTAAATGGACAACTGCCCTTGTCACAGCTAGTGCTAGGATCCATGTCTGTCTTTGCATTTTTCACTTTTTTTGTGGGTACCTCAGGGTTATTTTTATCCTTGATATTAGATTTCTTCTCCGGTGATCTGTCGGGGAGTAATTGTGGAACATGGGTGTGGCTACCAAGGAGAGGTTTGGAAAGAGGTGAATGAGGTGGTGGAATGGATCCACCTGCAGCAAGGGCTGCATAAAATCGTGCCAAGGCACGAGCAGAGCAATGCCCATTAGCAGCAGGAATGATAGCTCGTCGAACGTTTAAGGTGTTGAAGAAAGTGAGAAGGCCAGAAGCAACCTCAGCTAAACTAGCCTGCTGTAAGGTCAATGGCATATCTGGCATGGATTTGATCTGAAGAAAATTTTCTAACTCTTCTTCATCGAGAGTGAGTGAAGCCAGCCGAGACTCCACGCCTGAGAAGATCAGAAATTGATGGCTTTAAGTTTGCAGAAAATTATAGAAGAACAAAACAAGAAAAGGAAATTAAGGCTTTACAAGAAAAAATAGAAAAATTTACTGATATAAATGAAACTGTATGTGGGAAAACATAGTAAAAATTAACACCAAGGTCACATTTTGTCAACAAATAAAAGGAAGCTTGTCCATACCTGGAGGAATGCCAATATACAGTTCACCTTCAATGTTGAGAGGGTGAATAATAGCCTCTTCTAGCACATCTTGAAATTTCTTTCCAGACGCATGCTGTTTCAAATGAGTACTTAGTGAAGGATATGAATATTGAATATTATTTTCTTCAAAAAGAAGAACATAAAAATAGACCAATATATTGGGAACAATGAAGAAAATTACTCGTGTCTTATCCTGGGTAGTCTGCTCTATTTGTATCCGTATTCATTATTGTAACTTTACACTTTATACCATATATTATGTGGTATTTTCAATAGGGTCTCTAAGTCCCATAATATTCTCCTTAAGTTGGTTCACATATAAACACAAAGATTTGATTAGCAAATATTTAGCAACGGAGAAAATTATTGTGGTTTTTTAGTGTAGGTAGTCATATCTATACGTCTATATTCATGATGGTAGTTTTCCACACGACTATCAACAATGAAGTCCCCTAGGTCCATAATACACTACAAGATTTTCAAGCTATTGTAAGATAAAAGTACTTGTTCAACTATTTCAGGATAAATCATTTTGATGCACAGGATCTGAATAATTTTTGTTATTATTTTAGAATTAATTTTGTCTTTGACATTTAGGATTTTGAGTCCATTTAAGATATTTTGGATTTTTAGTATGTTTAGATTTTTTCCCTTTTTGTTGGGATTTTTTTTAATTTCTGTTAAGATTTTTTTCCTTTCTTTTACATCTTATGGTTTGGGATCTATATAAGCGTCTTGTTAGTTTATGTTTAAAAAAAAGTTGTTGGATTAATAATATTTTTCGACGGTATCGTTTATTTTCTTATTTCCTAGTATTCCATTTCAAATCAACAGGTTGCAAAAGATTGCTTCCAGTATTCGTGCATGAATCAACGAATTCAATAGCCCGCGAGATAATCGCTATCCCGCCCCGGTGTCAGTTGATATCAAAGCTCCCTATTTCTGCAAATCTCTAATGTGGCGATCAACTCAGCTATGCCCTGGGGCAATATCAGAGCTCTTTAAAAAGGTGGGTCAGCGCCCCCCCCCCCACAACGGCCCCATGTCTTCTGTGGGAAGGAGGGTAAATGCGGGAGCTTAGGTGTCAAGCACATGGCAAGGTGCGTTCAGGTGATAAAAACCTAGGAATTAACCCATGTCTGATTTGGATAGAATACCTTGTGCTTGTCATCTGAGACATGCCTCGGGGCGGTATCAGAGCTCTCTAGGTGGCAAAAGGCGATTCGCTCACCCCCAGCACCCCCGCCAACTGATCCCAGGTCAACACGGAAGAGGTAAATCACGGGGGCTACTAGCCCGGATGCTGTGGCTAGCGCGTGGGGAAGGCGCGCACACTGGCTTTGCCAGGTTTTGACCCCTCAGACCTCATGATGGCAACACCCACGCACTAACCATCAGTCCATCCCGTGGGGACTAGTATCAGAGTCGTGATTGTGATCAAGGTCGTGACAAGCAAGTTCCGACTGAGGAAGCCATGATTGTAGCAACCAAAATGAGATACATGAAGATCTACATAGACAAGTCGCGGAATTAACTCTGTGTCTAGTGGCGCGAGATCTTAAAAGTTGCAAGTTCTTTTATACTAATTCGGTTTCCACTTTTGATAACTCCTATTGCAATGGCAAAAGTCGTGGTCAAAAGGAGCAGTATGGAGATATCGGGTTTCCAGTTGATATTCCCAAGTTTTTTTGTACGTCACATACCAAGGGATTCATTGATTGGCTTAACGAAGTGGATAAGATTTTTTATTATGAGGAAATACCCGATCGTGTAAAAGTAAAGTTGGTTGCCATCAAACTCAAAGGTCAAGCATCATGGTGGGAGCAGTTGCGGTGATCACGTAACAAATAACGCAAAGCCAAGATCAATCACATTGATTGGGAAAAGATAAAAAAGAAGATGAAGAGTCGCTTTCTTCCCTCCAGTTACACTAACTTTGCTCTAAAGACGATTAGATTTCACAATGGAAGACGATAACTTTGACGCCCGAGTAAAGCGCCTCTTCGACTCTCGTCTCTTGGATAACGTCTCGAAACCTCCTCAATGTCTTCAATTAATTATGATAAGGACTATCAAGAGAAGGAAAGAAGATAACACAATAAGTTAAGTTGTCTAGCGGGGATCATAGGGAAAAAAGCATGTCTCATAACAAAGGGCGTGGTGATGCATATATGAATAAAAAACATTCAAATGCTGATAAACGAAGCTCCAGACATGAAAGGCTAAACCCATATGGTGACCGCCACTTTACTGCTATGGCCAACAAACGTAAAGGGAAAGACAGAGAGAAATATAAGCAAAATCAAAGATGTTGAGAGTAAGCAGCAAAATAATCAGGTGCTCGGGAAGAGAACATGATGACCATCCACAAAATGAGAAGGTCTATAATAAAGATTTGAATAAGCACGAGAGGAACATCTCTTGCACAATTGTCTCCAAAGCAGGTCCTCACCAAGGTCATGAACCATATGAAAACTTCCAACATACTAATTCTTCAAGGAAACAAATGGATGATGAGCCTTCCTAAGATGATGAGAATCAAAGTTCTAGAAGAGGGCGATCAAAATTGGAACGCTGGACCAACAACAAAGAAAGGAACTAATGATGCCATCAATAACATCGAAGCATTGTCTACTTTGAAGATCATCGAAGATAGTGGCAAGGAAGACGATGAATTCAATGATGAAGACCGAGATGACCAGAAGATTAAGGCTTATGTGGGGCTCGATCCAACCGTCGAGAGGAGGAGGATGAATATAATATGGCAACCAGGGATCGTATATACATGAAAGATGTCAATAACTATGACCCTTGTTCTTGTTTGAAACTGGCATGGCCGGATCGTTGGTGAGGTGGATGACTCCTTGACCACCGGAAGACTCAAGGCCGGTCAAGCCAAAAGCTTGAAGAAAACCGGCGTGAAAGGGAACATCAGCAGACAAGCCAGGGATGGATCCCCGATGTCGTCCCTCCAACGCTCAAGTCAGGTTTCCCCGAGAAGAAGATAATTGAACAGACAAATGGATGAAATAGTGTCTTTTTTGTGTTGGGAGAACATACCTGCGCCTGACCAAGGGGTCGGTCTTCCTTTATATAACCTATCTTTTGTAAATGCGAAGGGACTGTAACCTTCTGACCTCTTGCCCATTTGTGCAAGATAACCTCTTTGTCAGGACAAGGAATGTCCCCCCATCCGTAGCAAGGACGGTGAGTTAACTCTGACAACTTTGGCATATAAGCACCATTGTGACTTATGGTCTCTGACACTCTGACAACTTATGTGGCGAACTAAACTCCCCTGTCCTGACATAAAAGGAGGTAATGGGCCAAAGGGTCATGTGCTCTGGTGGGCCTTTTGAGGACCCTGGGCCCGACAGGCCACACCTGTTCCACGCCTATGCCCATATACACCTGGTTCAAGTCAGACACGTTGGGAGCCACCTTGACACTAGCTCTGTTGTAGTCCGATCAAATGTGGATCTCTTCCGATCGGAAGTAGGTCCTCTTCAGGGGGTAGATGCGACCTGTCGAGCGGGAAATCTGATCGGACGGTCCACCCGGATTACCTTGTCAAATTGTTGCTTGGAACTCCTCGGTTGACCTTGACTTGACCCTTGACTACCACGTCCTCCACTCTTCCTGATTTTACCATCCGACCGGAGAGTCCCACACCAACCACCGTATCAACCCTTATTTGAACTTCCATGCGGCAGTCCTGATTCCCTTGATGATTTGTCGAAAATGGCCCATGATTTTGATAGAGATCCCCATGCTGACCATTTTGTAGGCAGTGTAAGGCTTAGTGACGATGTCAAGGCAGTGGGAAATAACCAAATTGCTGAAGATGGCATCAAATTGAAATCTATTCTAAAAAAAGAAAGCAAATCATATCAATTCCAATCCAAAAAAAAGTGTTCATTTTGGTCCAAGATGCAACGACAGCAATTTTAAGGCTATTGAAAAACAAGTATCTCTTGTTGCCCTTCAGGTTGTGGAGGCAATGGTAGATGGAGAAAATAATTCCCAAATTCCTGAAGACCGCCCTAAAAAGAGTCGGCAGTGTTCTGGCTCTCGTTCTCTCTTCCGATGGTCAAGAAGAAAAGCAATCCCACCGCGGCGGCAACCATCGTAGGAGACTTGAAAGGAAGGTTTGAGAGCCTCAAGGATCTGAACCAGCTCCTCCTTAAGGAAACGGTGGAGCGGTGGGAACAAGCAAGAGACCTCCAGTCCTACGTCGACCGCCTCTCTGAAGATCGCTCACTCTTCACCGAGATTTACCAAAGCTTTGCTGACCTCGTCATCACCTCCCAAATAATTGAGATCGCGACAAAGAGGGCAGAGGTGGAGGCGGTGCAAAAGATGCTGGGAGCTGTCACCAGCGAGAGGGATGCAGCAGAGAGAGATCTTCATGCGGCGTTGTCTGAGAAGGATTCTGCCGTAGTTTATCTTGACCATGTGAAGAGGGGCGCAAAGGCGGAGACCGAGAGGCACATGTGTGACCTTGAGCAGAGCATGATGCTTATCTGAGACCTTGAAGCTGATAAGATCACCATGGAAGAAAGGACTAGGTCGGTGAAGAGGGATCTAAGTAAAACTTATGACCAGTTGCAGATGCATCAAGTTAAGACTGACTTTAAAAACACGAAGCTACTTAGACAACCAGGGACAACAATGACAAAAAAGGAATTCTATGAGACCTGCTACAAGACTATAATGTTAATAGAATCAAATGAAGAAGCTCATGAGGAAAATATCAGGGTAGACTTTGATGACAAGAGTAGCTGGGAATTTTTATTCAAAGTCTATTGGTTAACTCTCAAAGGAAAAGTATCACTCACAATAAAAGAGCTTTTGGTTCCTCTATCGTTTGTCGTCTATCGTCTGTCGTCTGAAGCAGAAGTTATCACAGTACGGAAGTCTAGGGACCATGATAATAAAGGTGGAAAATATTTAGAAAGTAACAATGTGAATCCAAAAGCCTCAGATCCAGTTTACAGCAAAAGTGCAACAACTGTTAGGAGATTTTGTCGAGTTAACGCCAAAAGATCTTTCTCCTGGGCTATCACCTCACACTATTCTAAACTCAAGGTCTAGTTTTTTTTTTAATCCCAGGGGCGACTAATGCAAGAGGATCCGAATAGTTTTTGTTATTATTTTAGAATTAATTGTCTTTGACATTTTAAGATTTTGAGTCCGCTTAGGATATTTTGAATTTTTAGTATGTTTAGATTTTTCCCTTTCTGTTGGGATTTATATTTCTGTTTTGGGAGTCTATATAAGTGTCTTGTTAGTTTATGTTTAGAAAAAAGTTTTTGGATTAATAACATTTTTCAATAGTGCCATTTATTTTTCTATTTCCTCATATTCCTCTTCGAATCAATAGGTTCTAGAAGATTACTTCCGGTATTCGTGCGTGAATCAACGGATTCAATAGTCATAATCATTATCCTATCCAGTGTCACATTTTGCATGCCCATTAATATTTATCTAAACCTCAATTGTTTTCCTTTGATTGGAATATTAATACTTAATAGTCTTGACTAGAGTTTAACAAAGGAATACAATTCACTTAGTCAACCCCAAAAAAAGTTGGAACAAACACGACTCAATGTAGGTAGTACTCAACCTTCAACTATAGTAAAAGCGAAAACATAAAGTTTCTTAAAATTTGTATTTAGAAATAATTGAATACTAAAATTCTTGCAGCAATAATGTAGTTGGGAGCATACCTCTATTACACCACCACATAACCAGCCAAAGGACAAGAAGTGATACAACTGCTGTGAGCCAGGATCTGTCTCGGGAACTGCCTTAGCTGTATGGTGTAGAGACATTCCCCAGTCGCACATTAGCAAAGGATTGCTCCACAAGAAATCCGTCATAGCATTATGCAAACCAGATGAGTGATTAAGTACATGATGAACCTACACAAGAAATGAAGCTATATAGTGAAATCAAATAAAAGTTGAACAAACTATTATTTTAAAGGACGGTACCATGATCCCCACCTTTATCAGATCCTTGTTGTTGCAACAGAACTCTGGCCAAACAGTTGTTATGGTATCATCAAGCTTCAGCTTCCTACAAGAAAATTGAGGCCAATTATCAAAATATTCTATAGTATTGTAATGAGAAAAGTAATGACAGCACAGAACAAAGCTTCAGGAAACTTGTGAATGATGTGTCTAAACAGAAATATCTTTCAGAAGGTATCAACAATTAACAGACAATTTAACAACTTTGATCATAACTAATGCAGCAATCATTTAAAGACATCAAAAGAGGTACAGAGTTGAATATTTAACAAATTTTAAGCACTACTATGGCAAAAGTATAATCAAGAGAATATAAGAGTAACCCAGGAGTTGAGTCTACCACATAGAAATAACTAACAAGATGCGTAGCACTGACTCACCAAATAAACAAGCAGAAATAGGGAAGATAGTTTATGAAGCTTAGCGGATTGCAGAATTGTGAAACTATTGAAAATGAACATATAGGGTTCAGCACACAAAATTTTCAACAATGGCTTACGCTTTATCCACAAGCCAATGTATCATCCCTGCAGTGATTCCTTTTGTCGCTGAAAAAACTGGAAATAAGGTGTCAGGTTGAACAGGTTGAGGATCACATCTACCAAGCACGCCTGCAGCAGTATCTATTATGACTTTGCCATCTTTATACGCACACACCTGAAAACATTATAAACTACACTTTGTTAAGGTTACAGCAAACAAAAAATAGAGCGCTCAAGTTACACCTTGTAGAACAATTGACAGCAAATGAAAAGAGAAACAACAATTTATTGCATCTACTGTGTCATTAAACTAATGATAAATTGAAAATCACATGTCCTATATTTTACCAAATATCTCTTAAAGTCTCGTATAGAAAAAAGACCAACCTAAATTACTGCCTATCTATTCCTGTCATTCCTACATCTTCCATTACAAACTCTTTTTCAGCTACCAAACAGTAAATGTCAATAATGTTATTTCCACCATAGATTAAAAAAGAAACTAAAATGTCTATACCCCATAACATCTGATCTTGTTTCAGGACAAGTTTATTCCAACATGTAAATATGGATGAGACATATCCATATTGTTAACAGTCCTTTTTTTCCTTTTCAAATAAAGTGATTGGTCCAACTTGGACTATGTGATTAAAGATCTGATTAATCCACCAAAATAATTTTTTGATTAAAAACTATTATATTGTACATGCTAAATTATCCAAGTCATTTGTAGGATAAAGATTTGGGCTGAAATGGAGAAGAGTTTCTGGAATTTTATGTGATCATTTTGTGCATTTTAATCTAAAATAAAATAAAAATTTATAACGCTATAATATGATATGTCTACTTTCTGGATTATATCAAGAAAGCAGTGAATGAAGCAAAAAATAAAACTTTTGAACGATTATATCAAAACTTGGATACAAAAGAAGGGGAAAGAGACATTTATAAAATAACTAAAGCGAGAGAGAGGAAAACAAGAGTTCTTAGCCAAATAAGATGTATTACAGATAAATGCAATAGAGTAATAAAAGAGCGGTGGAGGATTTACTTTCATCAATTTTTTAATGAAGGTTTATAGGGTCAACTTAACTTAGGCAATTTAAGTAATTCAAATGAGCATAGAAATTTTAATTTTCATCGTAGAATTCAAACTTCAGAAGTAGAACAAGCTTTGAAAGGAATACAAAATGGAAAAGCCATGGAACCAGATGATATCCCAATAGAGGTATGAAAGTGCTTAGGGAAATAAGGTATTGAATGACTTACAAAATTATTTAATATGATATTAAAAATAAAAAAAATGTCTAATCAATGGAGGATAAATACTCTAGTCCCTTATATAAGAACAAAAGAGATGTACAAAATTGTGAAACTATAGGGATATTAAACTAATGAGTCATACCATGAAAATTTGGGAAAGAGAAATAGACAAAAGATTAAGGAAGGAAACCACGGTGATCGAAAATCAATTTGGGTTCATGCATGGAAGGTCGACAATAGAAACTATACATCTTCTTAGACAATTAATTGAAAAGTATCGGAAGCAAAAGAAAGATTTACACATGGTAATATGGTATTCATTGATTTCGAAAAAACTTATGATAGAATCCCAAGAGAAATTATATAGAGAATTCTAGAAAAAAGAGGCGTTAGCATAACATATATTGAACTAATTAAGGATATGTACGAAGATATAACGACCAGAGTGAAGGCTTCAGGCAGATTAACTGAAGCATTTCCAATAAGGATAGGATTACATCAAGAATCAACTTTAAGTCCCTATCTTTTTACACTAATCATGGACGAACTCACTAGACACATTCAAGATATAGTACCATGGTACATGTTGTTTGCAAATGACATTGTTTTGATAGACGAGACACGTGAAGGAGTAAATGCTAAACTAGAATCTTGGCGGAAACACTAGAAGTGAAAAGGTTTTAGACTTAGTAGAGTAAAGACAGAATATATGGAATTTAAGTTTAGCAATATTAGACATAATGAGACAATTGTTAAGATAGGAGATAACGAGTTGTCTAAAACTGAAAGCTTTAAGTATTTAGAATCATTTTTGCAAAGTGATGAGGGATTGAGAGAGATGTCTTACATAGAATACAAACAGGATGGTTGAAATGGAGGTTAGCGTCAAGTGTTTTATGTGATTGTAAAGTATCTCTAAAACTTAAAGGGAAGTTCTACAAAACAGCAGTTAGACCATAGATGATAATATAATAGGGGGCAAGCCCAATTGCATAGAAGGATCCATATAGTCAACCCCACCTAGTGGGATAAAGTTTGGTTGTTGTTGTATACTTTCTGGATTAGAGTGTTGAGGGAAAATTATAATGTTTAAATTTATTTAAGAATTATTAGGGGGAAAATCAAACATATTGCTATACTAAATCTATTACGCGTAGCTCCAATATTGGAGCCCGTGTAATTAAACAAGTTACACAAAAATGGGTATATAAATGTTGAAGACGACTAACTATATGCTTAGACAAGCTCGATTGATTCAACCTGAAGGTGTAGGATTGGAGGCAAAAAAACAAAAGGTTAGCTTAATTACAAGTGATTCAAATATTAATAGTATGGATAGTTCAAGATCTCCATATAGCTAACCAGAAAGAGTGGGGTTCCCTAAATCAGTTTCTTCTAGAACTGATGATAACAACACTTAAAGTCTTAAACTTCATTAATTCATTACCATAAAAAACTTTACAAGGTAACACATGTAATAGTATCAAAGATGATGAATCAGAGAAAATATATTAGGTAAAATGAACAGTCATTAATAGCACAAATATTAAGATATGTTTAAGGATTAAGGTAACCTCAAGAAACAATACTAAAGGAGAAAAGGGTGAATTTATCTTTGAAAAGTTCCAATTGGTTAACAAAATAACCTAAGCCTACTTGCACTCCCAGTATTTTCTCGTTTCCCAGCTCAATTAGCAGTTGCCTCAACTTGGCCTCCACATCTGAGTGCACTGGCGAATTGTAAATCCATTGGTTTGTTGTTGATGGCCCAGACCTGATGTGTATAAATGTCCCATGATGAATTTATGTTAGAAAGAAGAAATCAAATGAACACAAGGATAAAGTATAAAAATGCAAACAAGATACTCACCCTAGTAATGTAGACTCTGCAAATGGCCTCATGATATCCAAATAAGGAATCCGAACATGAAGAGTGCGCGAAAGTCCTGAAAATTATAGTCCTACATTTGTAATGCATTATGACAAAACTTAATAGGAGCCGCCAAGTTCAAACAAACCTTGAAGAAGATTTATTACCCTCATAAATATAATTGCATCAACCGGGAAAGCATCAACCTGAGAAAAGAAAATATTGTCATTTTGTAACATGATCTGTGAGTGATGTTCTTAATTTATATGGGGAAGACAACTTCACACAAGTCTGCAAAAATAATTAGATGCATATTTGTACTTGTTAGGTGAATGTATCCTGTACAGCATATCATTAAATGGCTGTAACAAAGGCATACAGCCAAAAAAAATCCATAAAATATATGCCTGCAGGACATTAAGGACTAAATCAGAAAAGTATTTACAGTTAGCACGAATGCCATTACTTACGGGATTAAAATATTGATTTTGCTTCTCATTCAAGTTCTTTTCTTTAAGAAACTGCTTGTTCTTTTCTCTTTCTTCAGCCAATGATTTATGGTTTTCCTTGCAGAAGGCGTAAATGATTTACTTAGGTGGAATAACAACAGCTAATTCTTCCAACTTGAAAAGAAATAGCTGTTGTTATTCAACAGCTAATTCTTCAAAGAAAGAAAAATATTAATCTTGAAGAAGGCTAGAATCAAACTCATGGACACTTTACTTACAGGCCTGGCATTTGCAAAAAATAAAGTCACAACAGTCATAGCCTGCTCCGGCATATCAATTCGCAGCTTAAATCCCATCTCTGTGAAGGCAGCTAATAAAGCTACATGATCCACCTGCAATAAAATATTGTCATGCTCCAAGCCTTCGAATACTAATATGATTATGAATAGGATAAGCATAAGCTGAAGGGAACTAGAATTTGCTAAGATTAATGTAACCTGAATCATTCTTTCCTTCACATATTTTCCACTACTTAACACCTTATTATGTTTATAAATTATATATCTATATGCACACAAATACAAATTGGCAGTGTCCTCAGCTTCTATTTTCCCCAAAAAAGAAAAGTTTCACTTATGGAAGCTAAAATTCTATAATAGATTTATCTAGAATTCAACAATTTTATTTTCTGCGTTTATTTTCCATATTAAAGACCAACTTGATCCAACTGTTAAACACAGCTTGCAACACTATAACTGGGAGCTAATATAGCAATTTTGAAAAGTAAGCTCTTAAAAAACCATTCCTCTTATGGGTATGATGTATTATGAATGTGATTTAATATTAAAACATTTATATAGCATGGTGTTCGGGGCTACTTACGATAAAGATGTTAATTTCCCCTTAAATTAACATGGTTATCAGAGTCACCCTTCTTCCTTGTAATAGCTCTTCTCCATGTTGATCATCACGCAAGATCTCAACACAAGCCCAACGCCTCTCGCTTCACTTTCTTTTTTTCCCTTATGTTGTTCTTTTCTCTATTTTCATCCAAGCAACATCTTGCACATAGCAACTACTTACTTGCATCTCCCGCAGGCGTCACAAATCAATACATATCCATGCGGTCACCCAATCACACCTCCTGCAAGCACCACCAAAGCCTTCTCACTCAAGTGCCACTACTTCGTATCCTCTACGCACCCCTCTGCTTTTGCTCATGATACATGAGGCCCAAACCTACCCACCTCTCCTTCTTCTCGCGACAAATGAAGCCGGAGCTAATTTTGACCACTTCACACAAAAGTACAATGCACAATGACGAAACCTATCCACATTTGACGTGGTAATCGGCCAAATGGAAACTAGCAATTATTTGATTTGAGTGAACTACATTCAACCATTCCACACAAAAATTGCAATACATAAAATGGAAAAACCTTGCTATCTATTTGTTTGAGTTAACTAAGTAATCGACCAAACTATCATTTCAATTTGAAAAATTAGACCCCTGCTAGATCTTATCCACTTGAGTGAACTGACAAGTTTTGATTCTAGTGGATTGGATTTGAGTTGGCTGGAAATTTTGAGTCGATCGGAATCGCAATCAGCCAAAAGAAAGCCTCGAGTCGAGTGGCTGGTGTTCGAGTGGTAGGTGTTGAGTGGACTAAACAACTACTGAGTCCACGGAAATCAACAACTAGCAGATAAGGCTTCCATGATTAATGTTTTAGTTGAGTAACTAGAATTCAACTGCAATTTCACAGAAAAGGTAGTTGAAACTTATCCAAGGTTATTTTGAAGACTATAAATAGAGGGGCAAAAAAAGCTTGTCTAATAAGGAAAAGGCTATCATTCAATAACTCCAATCTTGTTTGTATTGTCTTTATTTGTAGTCCTTATATGAGAACTTAAGGCCTTTGTCCATCCGCGGTTCGATCCCCAGCTACGGCGTATTTGCTGGAATTTTTCCTCCAAATGGGGCGCGAATCCTGGGAAACTGGGCTTCTAGACCGCCCACTGCGAGCGCTTCCCGATTTACCCTAGCGGCCAGTGGGAAACTTCCGTGGGGCCGAGCCGGTCTCCCAAGGTTGAAAAAACCTCGTTAATCATTTTTTTTAAGGCCTTTGTCTTCTAACACAACTTTTTCTTTTACATTTTATATTGCAAATGTTTTTGTTGTACAAGAAAAGTTTATTGTTTGAGGTTTATACACCTTTAGTAAGGAGAAAAGGAAGTGTGATTTTCAAGTGGTGACTCGCCTTATGACTCTGTAAGTCGTGAAGAATCGGGGAGCGGGATTTAGGGTGCTCCAAACTATGTCAAAAAATATATTTGTATTATTCTGCTGCATGATCTAACTCTTATAATTAAGTTTGCATTCGAGGTATTTTAGAATTTCAACTAATTACCCTCTTTAGCCGGCACTTTCGATCCTACAAATTAAGTAGGTAAGATCTCATACAATTAAACCATTCATCTTTAAGCGTGTTTCCTAAAGGGGAAGAAAAGGAGGAAGGAAATAAAGTATCAAAAAGATTTTCCCAATTGCAATTCTACTCCATTTCCTTTGGGGAAAATACACTTTTATGTAGGAAAGGAGTTAGGAAATAAATATTTTCCCAATTTTTCTCTATATTATGTCCCAATTGGATGGAAAGAACTCAAATTTGAGTTCAAAGATTAAAAAAAAAACTTTCAAATATATTTTAATTTATGTTTTTCCTTTTTTTAACCTTTCATAAATAATTTATTTTGAAAAATTCTTTCCTTCCTTCCAATAAAAGGTTGGATGTAAAATATTTCACAATTTTTTTTGAGTGAGTTTTTCTTATTTGTTTCCTTTAGGAAAGTGAGGGACAAACGAGAGTCTATAAGATACTATAGGCTTGTAAAAATGATGAAAACTTTAAAAAGTATATAGTAGCTAAGAAAGCATTGAATGAAGTTAAGAATGAAACTTTTGAATGCTTATATAGAAAATTGTTACAAAAGGAGAAAGAGACATTTACATAATAGCTAAAGCGAGAGAGAAAAGACAAAGAGATCTTATTCAAATAAAATGGTATAAAAGAGCAATGGAAGAAATATTTTTATCAACTTTTGAATGAAGGTTTAGATGATCAACTTAACGTAATTTAAGTAGATGAAATGAGTAGGACAAGCTTTAAATGAAATGCACAATGAAAAAATAGTTGGACTAGATGATATTCTGATAGAGGTATGGAAGTGCCTACGGAAATAAGGTATGGAAAGGTTTAAAAGTTATTTAATCTGATATTAAAAATGAAGAAAAAATGTTTGATCTAGGGTAAATACTCTAGTTCACTAATATAAGAACAAAGGAAACGTACAAAATTGTGTAAATTATAGGGGGTATTAAATTAATGAGTTATACTATGAAACTTTAGAAAGAGTAATAGGGGGAAAAAATGAGACCACGATGATCGAAAATTGATTTGAATTTAGACCTGGAAGGTTGACAATATAAGTTATACATCTTCTCAGGTGACCACACATGTATTCGTCACTTAGAAAAAACTTATGATATAGTTCCAAGGAAAATTATATGAAAAATTCTGGAAAAGAAAGGTGTTAGCATAGCGTATATTGAACTAATTAAGGATGTGTACAAGGATATAATGACAAAAGTGAAGACTCCAGGTGAATTAACCGAAGGATTTCCCATAAAGATAGGGTTATATCAAGGTTCAACTCTAAGTCCCTATCTTTTTCTACTAATTATGGATGAACTCACCAGACACATCCAAGATACGATATTGTGGCGCATGTTATTTGCAGATAAAATTGTTATGGTAGATGACACATGTGAAGAAATAAATACTAAACTCAAATCTCAGTGAAAAATGTTAGAAGTGAAAGATTTTAGGCTTAATAGAGTAAAGACAGAATGTATGGGATTTAAGTTTAGCAATATTAGACGTAATAAGACAATTGTTAAGATAGAAGAAGACGAGTTGTTTGTGACTGAGAGTTTTAAATATTTAAGATTATTTTTTCAAAAGGATAAAGGGATTGAGGGATGTCTTACATGAAAGACAACAGGATGATTAAAATGAAGGAGAAAGGTATTTTTTTATAGTAAAGTACCTCTAAGACTTAAAAAAAAAATTTACAAAACGACGGTTAAACCTCCTATAAGGGAAGTTTTACAAAACGGCGGTTAAACCTGCTATGTTATATGGAGTTAATGTTGGGCTATGATTCAAATATATGAGCAAAAGATAAGAGTTGCAAAGATGAGGATGGTAAGGTGGACGTGCGGACATACAAGGATAGACAGGATAAGAAATAAAAATATTAGAGAGGGTCGGATTGCACAGCCTGGAGACACGTTTAAGATGGCACGAATATGTACTTATATCATCAATAAATGTTGTAGTTAGGCGATGTCTATCATAAATGTGTACATCAAACGAGAAAGACAAAAAAAACTTGGTTAATAACAATAAAATAAGATAAAATTTATTTAAATATAAATGATGATATAGTAGAGGATAGAACCCAATGGCATAGAACAATTCATATAGCCAATCACACCTAGTGGGATAAGACTTGGTTGTTGTTTCCTTTAGAAAAGAGAGCCTTTAAGACAGCCATACCCTAGTCTAACTTCGGAAGTACATCACCTGCCTTTAATAGCATAAGGGACCAACCATCACAGTTGCAAAATGCAAACATCATAAATTTGTGACTAGAAAATAGAAATCCATGTCTATGACAACAATAGAAGATATTAACTAGGAAGTACACTTCCAATTCATCATGATGATATTTCAACTTTTTAACTGCTTTCCACATTGCTTATCTCAAGATGAACTATGCAAAAGAATATATTTCAAGTAATGTAGATAAGACTTTTTTGAAATTACTTTTAAGCTATGTTTGGTGAGGGATAATCAGTCTTGTAATATAATCAAGATTACATTACAAGATTGATTACTTTGCTTGGTATAATTTTAAAATTGTAATATAATATAATCTGAATTACAAAAGCTAATTAAAGTTTTGTAATTTGGATTACAAAGCTAACAACATGTAATCTGAATTACATTCCAAGCCTATTTACATTACAAACTTGACTACATTATCCCTAACCAAACATAGTCTTAATTGTATTAACAATTAAGAAGAGGTCTTTTGGGTTCCTGCAATCCATCACACCTTCAACGATAATTTATTTAACTTATAGAATTGTAGAATTTGGTCATCTAGAACATGCCTAATTATCATAAATTCTCATACTCAATCTCCAAAAAAGTGATAATACCTACCTCAGCACAAGCCAAAAGCATCTTTGCCAATGCTTGTTTCATAGAACTTGAAATTGACTTAGTGAGACCAAAGTCAAGTAAAATAGGCCGATGAGGGTATTCCTTGCTCACAAGAAAGTTCCCTGCAAAATTTACCATGAACAATTGCACATGTTATATCCCTAGCATAGAGATGGTCAGGAAGAAATATAACTGTACGATAGACACATATCTAATTGGGAAATCAGACTTTTTTTTTAATAATCAGGAAATCAGTAGATAGGAAGAAGTTTCACATTGAACTTTGCTAAGATATAAAAATGCAGAATAATAGACGGCAAGCTCAAATGATTCACCGACTTCATTCATTTTGACTTAGGTTATGTTTGGTTAGGAATAATGTAATGAAGTCTATAATGTAATTCAAACAAAGTAATCAATCTTGTAATGTAATCTAGATTACATTACAAAATTGATTACTCCTTACCAAACATAGCCTTAATTTAATGGTTGAGTTGTGGCATGAATGAACTGCCATCTTGATTTTCTTGTCAATTTCATTGAAAACCTAGGTCAGAATATTATTGCTTAAAACTTATCTTTGCTTTTGTTTCTTTCTTATACCATATATTATCAAGTGTTACTTGGACTGGTTTTTTTTCTCTTATGTTAAGGGGGTACATCCAACAATTTGTATTAATCTGTTACCAGTTTGCAAAGAATCATCAAGCATTGGATCTCTAACAAAATCAACTACTGCAGTTTCAGTTTCAGTTCAACATTCGTTGATTCTTGGAAATGAAGACAGAAAATCACCTCAAGATGCATACCTGGATGTGGGTCACCGTTGAAAAATCCATCAATATATATTTGATGAGCATATGCACGTGTAATTTCTCGAACAAGCTTTTTCTTGTTCACGCCAAATTCTTCCAGTGAATCCATATCATTCAAACGAATTCCATCCATGTATTGCAGAATGAGCAACTTCTCAGTTGACTGCTATTAGCAATTTAAGTAACATATTTAGTGAAGAAAGAACAATTATTATTCAAGGGGCAATCTATGCAAACTGTTATTTCCACCTGAATAACTTCAGGAATCAGCACGTCTACTCTTTCCTTGAGCTTCATGCACTCATGCTCACTTTCAACTCTTAGATTCATTGAAACTGTTCTGGTGTTTTCTACATTCAAAAGATGAACATTAAGAAGAACATGTTTTCAACTTTCCATTGTTATTTAAGAACTGACATCACGTAAAGCATAAAAAATGAAGTCAGGGTACTAAGAGATGACAAGTCAGACTCGTAGACATCTTAGACTGACCTGCTTCAATATTGAAATCAAGTTCTTTAATTGTTTCCTTGTGCCATTCATCTACCAGACGATTGAAGTCCAATGCTGGCTCTGCCCATGCAATCCACTGAACTAGAGATTTCGCATTCTTGAGATCCTGAAGACCAGTGCTCATCAAGCAACTGATTGATTTTGATTGTAATTTATCAATATTAAAATTGCACACCTCTAAGATAATTTCCTTGATGCCCTGATGTTGAACTTTAACAACAACCTCCTGGCCATCTTTAAGAGTTGCACGATGAACTTGTGCCATCTGCATTAACTAGTTTTAGGCAAACTGCAAATCTGAAACCATATATTCTTTTTGACACTAAATAACCAAGGAATTGTACATGGAAAGCATAGATAAAAATACTATATCAAACACACGTGTTTCTAATCTTACAGATGCAGTTGCAAGAGGTGCCTCAAAAAAATGAGAAAACATATCTTTCATAGACTTTCCCAACTCCCTCTCTATGGTTCGGTGGACCTGCAAACGTAATAAACTTATCGAAATCATAAATGATTAGTACCCAATTGCAGTACATAGAGCTAAACTTAGCTTGAAACACAAGTTAGGTGGAAGAATCTACGTCATAATAGCTACAGGGCAAGATTTAGCAACTTTGTTTTAAGTTGTTGCATCTGTTGGTTTGCATAGAAAGCAGAATTTAACTCACCCACATATGCTATAGGTGACACATATACATGTTTAACAAATGATTTTCCAGTGCCCAAAAAGCTTATATCAAACAAAAACAGAACACCCACATCTCCACAGTACACCAACACAACCTTCATTTGCAGGAGTCAGTTCTCCCACTGACCTTTGATAATCCTCTTCCATTTCAATTTGATCCAAATGAAATCAGCTAATTTAAAGCTAAAATCAGCTGAGGGGGGCTCACCTACTCTGCAGTGTCCACTAAACATACAAGCAGATTTGGTTGCTTGTGAACAATGATGTGAGCAAATGGGAGAATAAAAGAGTACTGTTATTGGTATACAACACAGACACTGCTCTACAGCATATATTCTATGAAACCGAGATTTGTTCTCTTAGGTTGCTCCCCCTCAATTTCCATAAGATCATTCATTGAAACTAGCCTATTAAACGGTCCAATGTTTGAGCTGGTGGTTCTGTGTTGGTTTTGTTCCAACAAAGGTTTGAAGCAAAACACATGAATGGTTTTGACCAAGCCACGTACTTAAGGCTAAGATCATACCGCACAAATAAACGAAAATCTGTCATTTGTGGCCTTGCTGGATAGGCGTGCAATTAAACTTTCATGATTGGCATTCAAACAAATGATAAAGACAAGGGTATGGTACATAATGGCTATGGTTGACAACAATGAATGAATCAAAGTAAAGAAGAGAAAAATCCCAAACTCTTGCATCCAAATACACATATAATATATTTTCAATGTTCAAAGATATCACTGTGAGTACAATCAATAATTCATGAAGCATTTGCATGTAAATGTTACCTCTTTCAATGCCCGAGGAGGAAGAGAATCCTGCAGCTGTACGAAGAGACATCTATAAGCCTCTGGGAGAATATCTGCTCTGGTAGACATATATTGACCAAGTTTTACCCACAGACCTTTCATCTCAATCATAAACTTGACGACTCGTCTAGCATTTCGATTATGGGCACTCTCCCATAAAGCATCCTCTCGGTTTTTGCTAAACCATTGAACTCTTTTAACCACAGCCTGCAAAGTCCCATTAATGTATCATCCCACGAAATACATGGAAAAATAACAATGAAACAAAAATGATCAGGTGGCTAAGTGAACCTTGTAGTCCAAGTAGATCACAAGTGCCAGAGTAAAAACTCTCAATCTCCGCCGATAATTGTTTCCCCATCCCGTGAGGAGTTGAGAGCAAAAGGTATGCATGCAGATGTAAGTACTTCTCCACTGTGGATTCAAATCAATAGCATTATAACGTAAATTGTTGTACTTCTAGTAGCAAATATATTATACCAGGACATAAAGAACATCATAATCAATCAAAGAAGTTTCTTCAAATTTATGATGGTGCAGAAAAATGCAATGTTTTTTTCCTTACTGAAAATGAGGACTTGCCTTATTTCTTATATTTATCTTGTATATTTAGGAGAAGAATTTCAATTTTCACTGGTAAAAACTGATATATTCTGAATCTTCTCAGTACTTTTGATCTTTTGCGATTTAGCGTCTCGTGTTGTTCGTTATGGTCGGGACATATCTTAACTGTAGAATGACAACGATCAATTCAACCCGCACTGCTAAGATCATGGGCATACGTTACAAACCAGATCAAAATTTTAGAGGCGAACCCAATACATGGAGCCACGTTAAACCAGCAATTCACGTTCTCACATTCATGAGCAAAAAATCCTATGGAGACACGTCACAACCTGACTGAAACAACCAGAGAACAACTTTCTAACAAATACGGAAAAGGCAGACAGAAGCCGTTCAAGAAACAGATTAACAAAAGGCACCCATCTTTAACGAACTCCACCTTCCCAATCGCAATTCGAAAACAAGTTAAATCCAAAAAATTCAATATCGTCCCAGATCCCATCAATGTGACGAAAATCCTAACCTTGGATTCGTCGTTGAGCAGACGCAGAAGGCCCCGACGGAGGCACGACGACCCAGTACGGGTAAGGAGGGATTCTCTGCCGACCGAATGAAAGGCGAAGAGGACGACATATCCGACCTCCGTTGCTTGCGGTCTCCGATCTTGACGCTCCACCGCTTCCTTCTCTCATCCCCGCCTGGGAGCTGCTTTCCAAATCGAACGCCAGCGAGTGTATTCGAAATCCCGGACCGCAGGATTTTGAACAGCGTCCGGTTCGCTAGTTCGGTTTCGGTTTCGGTTTCGGTTCGCCCGTTCGATTTGGGTTCGCCTCTCTCCCAAAATGGACTTGGCTACCTCCCACGTTTAGACATGCGCCTTTAAAGGCCCGTTCAATCAGTGTTCCATCACCTTCCTTGTAGACTTATCGAGGTTATCACTAAATTAAGGGCGATCATTTATAATATAGAAATATATCAAATTATATCCATTTAATGATATATTAAAAATTTTATATTATATAGTGTCTTGGAAGGAATCGACGGTCAGTCATCGGGATTAATTTAGCCCACGCGGACGCTGACACCAGAGGAAGAACTCACACCCTACGAGATTAACACGAGCGTTAAGGGAACACGCGCAGAGGTTGTCCGGCGGAGCCCACTCTGACACTCAAGTCAATGCCTCAATCCAAGAGATGAAGAGAAAGCAAAAAAGGAGATATGCGTGAAGTAGAGAGAGTGTAACCCCCTTACCGAAGGGGTTGGAGTACCTTTCATACCTGCAGCAGCTGTCTCATGAGTCCTCACGATTTTTGTCACGTCCCCTGATTGTCGGTTACAGGATAACCTTTGCAACGACCCCGCCGTCATTAAGTTCGGACCGTTGCGATAATTATTGGTCATGATGACTCCGTGATAAGGGGTGATGGTTATCCGCAGAACCGAAGAAAGGGGGATCGTTACTTGAGGTCGAATGCTTCTTGTGCTTCATTTCCCCGAGGTGATCTCGGGATCTTCTGGCCCGGGGGTCCCAGGCATTCCGCTTTCCCGAGGTAGTCTCGGGGACCTAGCTTCCCGAGGTGATCTCGGGAGTGCGTCTGCTGATTTGAACTCCGGAGTGTGTCTACCCGCGGGGGGTCCTAGGGGAATCCTTTCCCGAGAGAGTCTCGGGAGCTCCGAAAAAAGAGTCGTTCAGACTCGCTATATCATGCAAAACAACTTCTTCAACCCACGAATTAATCACGGGTACTCAACCCCATCATATAGTATGGATATTGGTATTAAAATTTTACTATGTACAACATAAAATTTGTATCATATCTAAAATTTGATAAATGCTATATGGTTTTTTTAATTGTATCGAGATTTTTTTACTGTAAGCTATATAAAATTTTTAAATTTTAATAGACCTTGACGAATTCCCCAGCGTTAAAATAAGATGTTATTATTTAATATAGTTTTAAATTGATAAAAAATCATTCAATTTACTTATATTTATGCCGAAATTGAAATTGTCGAAAAAGAAAGTTCAAATTGAGATTGATACTCCCGTAATAATTTGTGATTATAGGAGGGGTTAGTGGAGTCGGGCCTAAGAACGAAGAAATTGGGTTCGGTATGTAGGCTTAGGGAAAAGTTATTAACAAGTGCTAAGGAATCGGATTTAGAATCGAGCTCAGAGCCGAATGCATTAAAATTCGATATCTACAAGAAAAACGTCCAAAATCCATCTAGCTGATTTGTTTAATAATTTATTTATTTATTTACTTCCATATATTTATCTAAAGGTTTTTTTTTAAGGAATAAGTGTCTTGATTATGCTCTTCTAAGGGCGGAGTGAATATATTGAACTACCCTGGTTGTTACCTAGGGGCCCAATTTATTTGCTAAGTACATATACATAATTTAATTCATCATTCTTTTTTATTTTATCCATTGATGGAATTTTTTAGCCCGAGATCCCACGTCCAATGTTAACTCGAGAGCCCAAAACCCAATTTAATTTCTAAATCTTAATTCTCTCTTATTATGTTTCTCTTGTATTGTCTGATCGCCTATTTATTTTCTACCATTTATATTATTTATTTTCTATCATTTATATTTTATTTTTTTCTTATACGCTGGATATATCTTAGGGCTGTAATCGAACCGAGCCGAGTCGAGCCGAATATCTGAGAGTTTGAGTTTGGTTTGTTTATTATCGAGTCGAGCTCGAGCTTAATTTATCGAATATAGTGATGGCTCGCGAACATATTCGAGCCTAATCGAGTCCTAAACGAACTTACCAAATATAAATTATTAATTAAATTATTCATCAATTTATTAAAAAAATAAATTATATATTCAAAAAAATATAAAATATTTACTAAAATATATGATTTTATTCATACAAATCAGTTTTATTGAATATTTTATATTTATTAAATATAAAAGTGTCAAAATTATATATTTAATATTAAATATTATTTTATATTTTACGAACTAGCTCACGAGCTTATTAACGAGTCGGTTCACGAGCTAACGAGCCGAATACTGCTGAGTTTGAGTTTGGTTCGTTAATATTAACGAGCTTTATTAAACGAGCTCGAACGAGCTTCTATCAAATCGAGCTCCGAATAATTTACGAGCGGCTTGATTCATTTACAGTCCTATGGATATGTAAGGAACCTAAGAAATTAAAATTGCATTTAATATCCCTAATCCTTTTTTATTCTTCCACCTATTTGTTTCTGCTCATCTGCATTTTCGCTGCGTTTGGCATTTCGTCTTCCTCCTCTCCATCAGTCACCGAGTCATTACTTTTTCTTACGATTACTTCTATGTGGCTCTGTCGATTTCTTCTGAGTTCGACCGATCTCTCTTTTTTTCTTCAGTGTTTGCTACGCGATTAAGCTCTCTCAATTGCTTCACAATACTGATTGCTCCACCAATCCTTCATCCTTATTTGGTTATCCTGCCCCCGGGACTATGATGTAGTAGTAGGGTAACTAGTCATTATCCCAGTCATCCGCGATTCGATCTCCAGTTATGACGCATTTTGCAGGAATTTTTCCTCCAAATGGGGTGCGAACCCTGAGATGCTGGGCTTCTAGACTGACCACCCCGAGCGCTTCCCGATTTACCCTAGTGACCGGTGGGAAACTTCCGTAGAGTCGAGTCGGTCACCCCAAGTTCAATTTGTTTGTTGCCTAGTTCATCATTTTTTTTATTTGGTTATCCCGCCACCGGAGCTATGGTGCAACGGTAGGACGACTAGCTAGTCGCTATTCTAGACATGCGCGGTTCGATCCTCAGTTACGGTGTATTTGTAGAAATTTTTCCTCCAAATGGGGCGCGAACTCTGGAACGCTGGGGTTCTAGACAGCCCACTGCGAGCGCTTCCCGATTTATCCTGACGGTCGGTGGAAAACTTCCGTATAGTCGGACGAATCGCGAGGTTAATTGAAAAAATCTCGTTAATCATTTTTTTTTTATTTGGTTATCCCTCCTTTTCTCTTCCGCGGTTGCTCACGATTACCATTGCTCTACAAGACTACAATATATTGAAATGCACAACATATTGTTCACGTAATTATATGATTAAAATGATGCCTAAATCCATCACAGTTAAATGCTTAAGCAAACCAAACAACTAGTTTGATCAAAGATGAAATGGTACAATAAACACAATACAGACCATAGTTGTTTGCTTTTATATATTTGCTCATTTTCACTTTCTAATTTTTATTTTATTAATTATTTATTATCTACAATGGCAAAAATTAATAATAATGAAATTGCTAAATATGCATAATTAAATGCTTAATCAAAATTTTTAATATATTATTGGAGTTAATTGAAGATTTTATTTAATATGCTATGTAGAAAGGGAAAACATATTGCTTATTTTTTTCATTAATCTTATTCTTACATCGAATTTAAACTTGTCAATTTTTTAATTGTTTTGCTCCTATAAACTTTGGCTAATTTTATTTATTTTCATGTGAAATATTGAACAACATAATTATAAACACTTTTAGTACCTTTTGAATTCAATAAATAATGTTGAATTTTTAGCTACTACTTTTGATGTCGAATCTATGTAGCGAAAATGAGATTTATATTAGAAACTATATTAAAAATCATTATTTAAAATTTATAAGATTTTAAATTTATCATATCAAAATTTGTATGTGTTAGATTATTTTAATGTCACATCAAGAGAGAAAAGAAGGATACAATATTCTATTATTTGTTAAGCCAAGAATTGATAATTCTTTATCGTCCAAGAGGGGCAAGACTAATACATCTATTCCTAACAAGGAGTTCAAACTTCCTTCTAAATCTCAAATAGTTGAGTTCGATGAAACTTCACTTGAATGAGATTCTAGATTGCGTATTTTCTTATTGCAACATCCTATTAATTAATGAAATTAGATGAGCTTAGATCAAAATAGGGTCATATTAACCTAATTGTAAGAGTACCCACGATCTGAATCAGGAAAGCAATATCGTCGATTTCAATATGCATAGTTTAAAATTTTTTCATGGTTAGAATACTCTCCTTCAATAGATACAATATTTTATTTTTCATGCTATCTTTCTGAAATAAGTGAAGTACAACAATATGCATTTACAATTGAAGGGTTTAAAAGTTGGAAGCGCGTTAATGATGGAGTTAAGTGTGCCTTTTTATCTCACATAGGAAGTTATAACTCAGTGTATAATAAATCTAAAAAAGTTATTATTGATATGATGAATATAACTCGACATATAGATAAAGTTATGAATTGAGAATTTTCTGAACAGATTCAAAAGAATCCATTAAGGATTGCGGCAACAATTGAGAGTATCCGTTGGCTTAGTTTGCAAACATGTGGATCGAGAGGTCATGATGAATCCTTATATTTCTAAGATTGTGGTAATTTTGAGATACTGAAACTTTTGGAAAAATAGAATGCTAATATTGGCGATGTTATCTTACAGAAAGCTCTAGAAAATGTAAAGTTTATCTCACCAGAAGTTCAAAAAGAAATCGTGCATATTATTGGTAATAGAGTTAGAAATAAAATCCGTGATGAAATTGGAGATTCTAAGTTTTGCTGCTGAAAATGAGACCTCTATATGACTTCTTTTCGAATATGACAACTATTGTTAATCTTGTTATATCTTCTTCCAAACGCAATGCTAAGTTACAATCTTGTCAAGTTAATGAAATTATACGTTCTATTGGTGCTAGTGAATCGAGACTGAGCAAGGTGCTAATCAGATTGGTACATTGCATCGAGCATGAATTACTCTTTGGAGCTGCCATTTTGATTCTATTTGTGACTTAATAGATAAATATAATGCAATTATTGATGTGCTTGAAAATATTATCATCGTTGGTTCTTCTACGTCGATGCGTGGGGAAGCAAGTGACTCTTTAATAGTGATGAAGTCTTTTAATTTCATTTTTATTTTACATTTAATGCATAAAATTATGGGATCATATATTTACTTTGTCGTGCCTTACAATAAAAATCTCTTGATATCATAAATGCAATGAATTTAGTCTCTATAACTAAAGTACTTCTTTTTGCATTGAGAAATAATGATTTTGATATTCTTCTTTCATATGTCAAATCATTTTGCACAAGATTGGACGTTGATTTACCAGTGATGAGTGCTTGTTATAAGCATTCTAGTCATTCATGCCAGCAAAAGAATACCATCACAGTTGAGTATCACTTTCATTATGATATATTTAATGCTGCAATAGATTTTTAATTGAAAGAGTTAAACCTTAGATTCAGTGATGAGACAGTAGAACTATTGGTGCAATCATCCTCGGGTCAAGGTTGACTAGTTGACTAAGCCCGAGTTGGCTCAAACATGAGTTTCAATGTATGACAATGATGTTTAGACAATGTGTAAGATAAGTTAAGTACGTCAAGGTTGATCGAAATCCAAGTGGACCTGAGAGGATCACAAGTTGGTGGGGTGAAAGTCTACCGAGAAACTAGACCTAAGTCGAGGGTTAGGCAAAGTAAAGTCCTAGTGGGACTAGGCAGGGTGAAAGTGTTAGAATACAGTAGATTTTGGGGGCTAAAATGAAAAATTTTCAAAACCAGGGGCTCTTTGGCGAATAACTAAAATTGAAGGGGTAAATTACAAAATGGCCGCATTAAGTATCTCCTCCATAGCCGATCGCGAACCCTATCTCACGAACCCCCTTCGTTTCCTCTTCTTCTCCCAAAACGCCGACTCTTCCTCTCCTCCTCTTTTTCTTCTTCTTCTCTCCTTCAACATTCAACCTCAGCGCCGGCGAACCTTTGTGCTCATCGTTGGGGAGAGCCACCGTCGAGCGTAGGATGGAGGTAAGGGATTTCCTCTCCGGTCTCATGGTGCGAGAAGGGGATGGTTATTTGGCGATCTGCAAGGGGTTTCGCGATCCTGACGCAGATCTAGGGTTTGGAGCAAGGTGTTGGATCGAGAAAATCGATAGAGGGGGGTGAATATCGGAAATCGTTCGGATTTTCGTAAAGAGCACGTACGCAGCGGAAAAATAAACTTAAAAACTCACAGCACAAAGACACAGTCGATTTACTTGGTTCGGAGCCTGTGTCGACTCCTACTCCAAGGCCCACGGTCGTTGACCGTTTACTTTGAGCAATTCTGTATGAAGCGCAATAATAGTTTACAGAATTTAATTACAAAGTAAGTGCACTAAAATAATAATAAAGAATTGCGCTCTTTGTTACCGACGTCCGGAGTGGATTGACTTTTTCGGGGCAGCGGGACGTCGTCGGCTCGAGTTGGAATGTTTCCGGAGCAAGGCACGAGCGTAGAAGAGCTTTGAGGCGTTGAGAGAACGGATGATCGAAAGCCTTGGTCGAGGGCCCTTTATATAGGGTTTGGGGGCGCCCGGGATGTCGGGGGCGCCCCCCACATGGCCTCTGATCCGCAGAGCTCTCGGTCGCGTCTGATCCTCTGGATCCGCTTTGACCAGGGCGCCCGGAGCGCTCGGGGCGCCCGGGTTGACCGGGTCAAATCTTATCTTCTGGCTTCGAAGGCTTTTGGTTCGAGGTATGCGTATGGGGGCGCCCGGGAGCACGGGGGTGCCCCGCTCAGCAACTGTTCGAACCCTTTTTACTTTGTTTTGTTTTGTATGCACCTTGGGGGCGCCCGGGACACTCCGGGTGCCCTACTCAGCCCTTGCCTCTCTCCTTTGAGGCTTTCTGAGCTGCAGACACACGTTCCTTCGGTCCTGCATCCAGGGTTAGTCCAAAACACAACAATATATCAAGTTATTAGATTATACAGCCTTAGCTGTCTTGGTTCTGACTTTGGTCTCCAAAATGGAGCCCTAGGTCGAACCGACGCCTACTGTTCCCTCGACGGGGAACGCGTCCTCACCTACTCCTCTCGGGAGAATTTACCTGATGCCAACCGTTCCTCTGGTTGGACTTTTGCCTGACGGTCCTTTGTCAGGTCTTGGATGCCGAGCTGCCCTTCGCTCGGTGCCTAGCATTCCTTTGCTAGGGCTTTAGTCCCAGACTGTCCTTCGCCTGGCGCCTAGCAGTCCTTCGCTAGGACTTTTCCTGCACACTCAGTGAATATTGTTAGATCACAAACAAACTTAACTTTGAATCCTTTGCCAATATCAAAACAAGGTTCGATATGGTGCTTCCTGCACCAACACAAGGCATAGCTCAGATCTGGGCTCAGAGTCACACGCTTGATTGGGTTTTTGCGTGTGGTGGAGTCGAGGCGAAGAGGATCAAGGGATTTCGAAATTCATTGCGAATCTTGGGTGTTGACTTAGATTTTTGTCGCGGATGTCATTTTGGTCGGGGGGTTCTCGACAGTTGCAAACTTCCATATTGGAGGATGATCGACTGGAGTGCTCTGCAGCCTATCCCAGCTCGTGTATTTTCGAGACGATTCTCGGGGCTTATCTTGGTATTTTGATGGGGTATATGTTGGTACTCTCTTCCTGTTCATTTTGTCTTTTTGTTTTCGCTGTTGTGTTCGTGTTTTGTTGGGTTGTTTACATGGCAGTATAGTTGTACTTTTGTATGCCATGGAGGCCTTGTTTCATTTTGTTTTGTCGTAAGTCATACCGGTACGTAGTTTTTGACGTTGTTTTCGTTTTCTTTGTATGCAGACGTTTGTTCTAGCCCTATAGGTTGTTGTACAAGCGGCTGAAATTGTCGTAGAGGTTAGTGTTTTGAATTGTCTGCCGGGTCGAGGGAGTGACAGTCCGATCAGTATCGGGCGAGCGGCTCCTCGGGGTGTGACAGGAAGTCTACCAAGAGATTAGACTTAACTACGGTTAGGCAAAAAAGAAGTCCTAGTGGGACTAGGCAGACCTAGTTAGGAACTGGGTGAAGTCCAAGGTGTGTTAGTTGGGAGTTAAACACTTGGCGTAAGAGGATTCCTAGTTGGGAACTAGGCAACAGAAAGACCTAATAGGTCATGGTTGATCGGAAGTTGGGCAAAACAACCCTAGACTTGGGTTAGGCAAGTTAGTGCTTGAGCAATCGATCAGGTGATTGATTGGCTCAAAACATTGATCAATTGGGGATTGTTTCTCACAAAACAAAAAGACCCTTAATTAATTGGGCAATCGATTAAGGAGAAAGTCAATTGATCGATTGGGAGATATTTCTTGTGAAAGAGAAAAGCTAGTAATCGATTGGTCGATTGATTAAGTCAATCTTAATCGATCAGGTGATTGATTGAGAAGCCTTTTATCGTGAGAACAGAAACCATATTAATCAATCAGGTGATCGATTAAGGCACTTCTGTCACAAGAACAGAAGTCAGCTTAATCAATCAGTTAATTGATTCAGAAGGCTTAATCAATTGAGTGATCGATTAGAAAAAGCAGAAAAATAGTCACTGCAAAGTGTGGACGACAGAATTTGATCGATCTGCATGGGAATCGATTGGGCAATTGATCAAGGAACCCTAATCGGCGTGATAAAGGGTTTTCGCTGCAAATTGAAGGCAACACTTCTCCTCACTTATTCATCTATTAGTATAAGTTCTTGGAGACAATGGCTATTGCATTTCTAAGCATCAAGGAATGATTTCAAACTAGAAGAAAAGCATGATAAGCAAAAGTTCTTTGTTGTAAATCTTGCAAGAATTCATTTGTGTTTTGTTTGTTTCTTGTTATGTTTCTTTGTGAGCTTGTATAAGGCTTCTCCACCTCCAACAAAGAGACATTCATAGTGGATGTGAGTCTGAGGAGAATAGATCATTGGATTAGTTAACTTAAGGAGATGGATATCAAGTAAACAAGAAGGTGTTAGCGTTTGCTCAAGTCTTCCACCACGACAAATCTTCAAAGAACAAAAGAGAGATTATACCCCCCCCCCTCTAGCTCTCGACGTGTCCTAACAAGTGGTATTTGAGGCAGGTCGTTCTTTTTTGGGCTAATTGCCGAGAGAGTGAAAACTAAAGAAAGAAGAAGAAGTTAAAGCTTGAAGCTCTAATTTCAACAAATCAAAAGACTCATCATCAAGGGACTCAACATCAAAGATGAAGTTCGGCTATAACATTCTGGCACCTCCACCATTTGGAATGACAAGTTTCGATCTTTGGAAGTCAAAGATTAAAAATTTTTTCATGATAGAGATAGAGCAATGGTTTGCTCTAATAGAAGGCTTTGAAGCTCCAACAAATAGTAAAGGGAAGCTCCTCAAGAAAAGCAAATGGACCAAGGAGCAAATCAAGAGATGCGAGGTGAATGAAAAGGTAACCAAATTATTAGTTAATCTATTGTCAAGCACCATCTTGGACAACATTGGAGAGCGTCAAGATGCCAAGGAGCTTTGGAGCAAGTTGACAAGGCTTTATGAAGATTCATCCTCAATAGAATGCAACGACTAAAACAAAGAGGGAAACTTTTTGTTTCATATGCATGAGGATTTGGAGGTTGAGAAATGCTCAACATCCAAGAATGAAAGTGATGAGACACCCACCTCAAGGATTGAGGGGGAGCAAAGTTCATTGGCTCGAAAATAAGAAGAAGCCTCTATATCCGGATCGAGTGAAGAGTCATGTGTCACCCCTACAAGCAAAGGTATAAAAATTAAAATTTGTAAAAATAAAGATCATATCATTTGTTTTGAGTGTAGAGAAAAAGGGCACTATAAGAGCAAGTGTCTCTAATTGATCAAGAAGAAGGTTCAAGTGACATCTGAGATAAAAGAAAAATCAAATGAGGTCGGAACATTAAAGGGTACAGGCAAGGAGCATATCGTATTCATATGCTTCATATGCAATCAAAAGAGGCACTACCAAAACTAATGCCCAAAGGGGAGGCATCAAAGAAAAGTCAACAAAGGAAACTCAAGTCAAAGCAGAGCTTCCAAGAATAAGACTAAGGTATCATTAGTCAATGGTACTTATGTTAATCATGATAAAATGCATGCTAAAAATAGTTTTTATCATTTTGGTGCTATTTATCATGAAAATAGGAAACATGAAAACCCCCAAGAATATTACAAGACATGAAAACCCCCAAGAGTATTACAAATAGATTTTATCATCTTAATGCTAACTATCATGAAAATAGAAATTTTCATGAGCACAATGAAAATTTTAGTAAACTTAATGGAATACCACCAAAATCTAGGCCTAAAAGGAGGAACACTCTAGGCAATCATAGAAAACCTAAGATCGAGGAAATAATGATAGAAAATTTGGTTTTGAAGTTAAAACTTGATAAATTATAAAAGTTCTTTAAAAGAATTGAAAATTTATTTAAAGGATCAAAGATCAAGACCTAGATTTAGGAAAATAAGAACCCTCTAAGGGTAAGAAAAGTTTGGGATATAAGCCTAAAGCCAAAGTGGATGGATTATCATATCATAAAGTTTCATATTGTTATGGAACTAAATTTAGATCTAGAGTCAAGTCAAGGTCAAAAGGAAGTAATCCTAGAGTTGACCAAAATGAGATTAACATGACTAAGGCTTCTAAAACGCCTAAAAAAGTCATTAGTGTTGGAACTCGGATGGCTAGAGGGGGGGTGAATATAGCCAAACACTTGAACTTTGAGCTTTTCAAATTTCTGCACTCAAGCTTTTAGTAGCACAGCGGAAGTAGTAAAAACAGAATATGCAGAAAACTAAACCCTAAACTATGAGCAAATACAAGAACGCTAACAAGAGGATTTACAAGGTTCGTAGATAACTTGCCCCTACTCCTTGGCGTGCCCTTAAGGTGGGTGATCCCTTGATCGTCGACAGATCAAGCCCCAGAAGATCCGGATAGAAAGCAACCTCCTGTTGGTGCAATCTTGGTTAGGTCAGGGTTGACCTAGGTTGACAAAGCTCAGGTGAGCTTGAGTCTAGCAAGCTCGGGTGAGCTTGATATGGTATGTTTCGATGTTTGATAATGATGTTTGAGTGGTCATGATGTGTGAGTCAAGTGGGTCAAGGTTGACTGGAGGCTTGACTGGAAAAGACCTAGTGGGACTAGGCACACCTAGTGGGACTAGGTGAAGTCCAGCTGGATCGGGGAGATCGCAGGCTGGCAAGGGAAAAGACCTAGTGGGACTAGGCACACCTAGTGGGACTAGGTGAAGTCCAGGTAGATCGGGGAGATCGTACGCTGGCAAGACAAAAGACCTAGTGGGACTAGGCACACCTAGTGGGACTAGGTGAAGTCCAGCTGGATCGGGGAGATCGCAGGCTGGCAAGGGAAAAGACCTAGTGGGACTAGGTGAAGTCCAGATGGATCGGGGAGATTGCATGCTGGCAAGGTGGAAGCCTACCGAGAGACTAGACCTAACTCGAGGGTTAGGCGAATCTGGTTGGGAACCAGGTTAAGTCCGAGCTGGGAGCTAGGCAGTAGAAATCCAGGTTGGTCAACGGGGTTGACCGGACACTTGGTAGGGATTCCTAGACTTGTAGGAACAAGTTAAGGTGGACTCAATCGATTGGGCAATCGATTGAGTCAATCGATCAGGTGATCGATTAAAGTGGTTTTCGCGAGAGGACAGAAGGGTCCTGAATCGATTGGGTAATCGATTCAGGATATCGGTAATCGATTGGCTAATCGATTAGGGCAGCTTGCGCGAGAGTACAAAGAGGCTCTGAATCGATTGGGTAATCGATTCAGGGCGATGGTAATCGATTGGCTAATCGATTACGGTTCGAAAACTAGCCGTTGAACGGCTAAGTGTGACGTGGTAATCGATTGGGTAATCGATTACCAAACCCTAGGCGACGGGTATAAGGTCTTTCGCGCAGGTTTTGGCCGTAGCTCTTCTTCCTTCTTCCACGCCATTTCAAGAGAAGCTTTGGGGCTTAGTGTTGCTGCACTTCCAAAGTTCTAGAGGCGATCACAAGCTTGAAGATAACAAGAAAAGCAAAGTGTGAGCTTATTTATTGTAAATCTTGTGAGATTTCTTTTGTATTTGCTTTGTCTCTTGTTGTATCTTTGTGAAAGCTTGTAAGAGGTTTCTCCACCTCAAGAATGAGACTTTCATAGTGCATGAGAGTGTGAGGAGAGTGGATCCTTGGATTAGTCACCCGACCGGGGTGGATACCAAGTAAATCCTTGTGTTAGCGTTTGCTCGAGTCTTCCGCCGCGACAAATCATCAAGGAGCAAATCGGAGCTAATCACCCCCCCTCTAGCTCGCCAATCGGTCCCAACAAGTGGTATCAGAGCAAGGTTGCTCTTATTTGGACTCATCGCCAAGAGGGCAAGAGCTAGAGGAAGAAGAAGAAGTTGGAAGAAACCCTAATTTCAAGAAGTCATCATCAAGGGGTTTAAATTTCAAAAATGGAGTTTGGCTATGACACAAGGGCACCTCCACCATTCGACAAGGCAAATTTCAATCTTTCGAAGTCAAAGATTGAAAATTTCTTCATGATGGAGATAGAGCAATGGTTTGCTCTAATGGAGGGTTTTGAAGCTCCAACAAGCACAAAAGGGAAGCTCCTCAAGAAAAGCAAATGGAATGAGGAGCAAATCAAGAGATGTGAAGCCAACAACAAAGTGACCAAGTTATTGGTCAACCTATTGCCAAGCACCATCTTGGACAAGATTGGAGAATTCAAAGACGCCAAAGAGCTTTGGAGCAAATTGTCAAAGCTTCATGAAGATCCCTCCACTCTACAAAATCAAGAAAAATCCGAAGAGGGAGATTCATCAAGTGAAGATTCGGAAATTGAGAGGTGCTCAACATCCGAAGATGAAGCTCAAGAAGCCTCCACTTCAAGGTTTGAAGAGGAGCAAGATGTGCCATTGGCATCGGATCAAAGAAAAGCGTCAACATCATCATCCGAGGTCAATGAGGAGAAAGAAGAAGTCTCCACCTCTAGGATTGAGGGGGAGCGAAGGTCATTGACTCCGGAAGAAGAAGAAGTATCTACTTCCGGATCAAGTGAAGAGTCATGCCACACCCCTACAAGCAAAGGTATAAAAATTTCAATTTGTAAAAATAAAGATCATATTATTTGCTTTGAGTGTAGGAAAAGAGGACACTATAAGAGTAAGTGTCCCAAATTGGTCAAGAAAAAGGTGCTAGTGGCACCCAAGACCAAAGAGAAGCCAAAGGAGGTCGGCCTCGTGGCAAAGAAGGATAAGAAGCACATTGTGTGCTTCTCATGCAAAGCAAAGGGACATTATCGAAATCAATGTCCAAAGGGGAAGAATCCGACCAAGGCTAAAAGAAGGAGCTCAAGTCAAGGGGGAGCCTCCAAGAATAACACTAAGGTACCATTAGGTAATGGTACTTATTTAAATCATGATAATATGCATGCTAGAGATAATTTTTATCATTTTAATGCCATTTATCATGAAAATAGGAGGTACACAAAACCTAAGGAAAACTATAGAGCTTTCCATGCTAGGACTACCACCCCTAAGGATAGGGAAGATTCTAAACAATCTAAGGGTAGACCTACGCAAAATAAGACCAAGAAGAACAATCACCAAGGCTATACTAGAAAACCAAGCCTTGAGGAGGTAATGATCGAAAATCAAGTTTTGAGGTCAAAACTTGATAAATTGGAAAAATCCCTTAAGAAAATAGAAAAACTATTAAAGGGATCAAATGTTCAAAACCTAGATTTAGAAAATCAAGGACCCTCTAAGAGCAAGAAAGGTTTGGGGTACAAACCTAAAACTAAGGATAATGGTCCATCCTATCATAGAGTTCCATATAAATATGGAACTAAATCTAGGTCTAGGTGTCAAGTCAAGGCCACAAGGGAAGCTATCCCTAGGGTTGACCAAGACAAGATCAACATGACTAAGGCTTCGGAAAAGCCTAAGAAAGTCTTTAGGAAGGTATCAAGGGAGGTCATCCCTAGTGAATATCTAGAACACCCTAGGAGCACCAATAGGTGTTGGGTTCCTAAGAGTGTGTTTGCCACACCCTAGATAGGTCTAGGGAGTGTCAACTCAAATGGGAAGGGTAGTTAACCCAACCTTGATGAAGTTGGCACTTTGGGACATTTTTAAGGAATTATCTTCCTTGAAAATGAAGGAATCAAGTGTTTACTCTAGGAGGAGTAAAATTTGTGCCAAACTATATTTTTGAAGATTGAGCTTAATAAAAATTGGCACAACTAGGATAGAATCCAAAGATAAGCCAAGTTGGGGAGTTTTGGCATTATCTTGGAAATTAGGGCAAATTTAGGGATATCAATGGCTTAGCGATGAGTTATTGATACTTAGATAGGAAATCTAGGTATATTCTTTTATGACACTATGCCATGTTTTGTATGCCCTATCACATGCCATGACATCATATTTCATCATTCATATTTATTATGAAAATATTACATGTCATGTCATACATGCATCATCTAGTTATAATTTCTTTTGAAAATCCTAATATGATGCATGTCATAGTCATTAATCATGCATAAATCAATTTTTATTGAACTTAAGGACATTGGCATTAATTGACATCCTAGGTGGATGATCAAAGCTTATAATGTCTAGATAGAAATGCATGAACCCTTAGTTTAGGGAGAATATGACTTTTACATCTCACTAAGACTATAAGGTGACTTGTATGTGTTTTTGAGACACACTAGAAGCAAGTGAGATGTTAGGGTGATGAACAAAACTCAAGGTGTTAATAAAGTGCATCAAATTGAGTTTTAGTTTCATCAAAATAAGAATTTTAAATGAACTCCAATCATTGGGAAAGCTAATGTACAAGTCATGTGCATTTAGCCCAAGGAACATGATTGGAAATTATTTTTGAAAAACATTTTAAAACTATCTTGGAAAACCTTGGTGAAGACTATCTTTTGATAGCACTCATCATTGATTGAAATGGATACAAAACATGAAAAACATTGAAGTATTTCAATGGTTTCCAATTTTGTGTCAATCATTGAAAAAGGAGGTTATTTTCATAGAAAATTATTTTTCCTTGATAGTATATGGTATAAATAATGTCTACACAAAATTTTAGAATTTTTCGAATTTTGTAGAATTATTTAGGAGTTTCTGAATTTCGGATCTGAAATTGTTTTCAGATTTCAGAAACTCCCAATCGATCAGGTGATCGATTGGGACCATAGCCAATCGATTGGTTAATCGATTGGTCGATCTTTTTGCGAGCACAGAAGCTCGCGTAATCGATCAGTTGATCGATTACAGTCAGCCGTAATCGATTAGTTGATCGATTAAGGCTAGTTTAATCGATTGGTTCCCAACACCAATCGATTGATGAGACTGAAAATGTCTATTTTCAGTCCAATAACCCATTTTTGAGTAACCTACCAATCCCTAAACCCTAGAATTACTTTTATAAGTATATTTGGGTAAATTTCATTGTGAAATCAAAAAGGGAAACGGTTCGGTGAACATTTAAGGGTTAAGGAGAGGTTTTGGTTCAAGTTTTGAATCCCAAAATCTCAATCACCTCAAATTGAGTTCTCCTAAAGATTTAGGAACTCAAAAACATTGTTGGTGCAATGTTAGAAGTTTAGAGCATGTTTTGAGGGGGAGGTCTTCCTTAACAACATGTGGATGCATTTTCTATTTGGAATAAGTGAATGAATGGAGATTGGGAATCTTCATGAATGCTCAAGGTTGAGCATAGGTTAAATGAAAAGTATGGGATTTTCATTGGGTATACCTTTGACCATATAGACTCTCAGGGAGAGTGTTTGATGTGTGTCAAAGGGGGAGAAATATGGGAGAGATTGAAAGGCTAATAGGGATTAGTCTTTCTCAAACATATTGTCAAACATCAAAAAGGGGGAGATTGTTGGTGCAATCTTGGTTAGGTCAGGGTTGACCTAGGTTGACAAAGCTCAGGTGAGCTTGAGTCTAGCAAGCTCGGGTGAGCTTGATATGGTATGTTTCGATGTTTGATAATGATGTTTGAGTGGTCATGATGTGTGAGTCAAGTGGGTCAAGGTTGACTGGAGGCTTGACTGGAAAAGACCTAGTGGGACTAGGCACACCTAGTGGGACTAGGTGAAGTCCAGCTGGATCGGGGAGATCGCAGGCTGGCAAGGGAAAAGACCTAGTGGGACTAGGCACACCTAGTGGGACTAGGTGAAGTCCAGGTAGATCGGGGAGATCGTACGCTGGCAAGACAAAAGACCTAGTGGGACTAGGCACACCTAGTGGGACTAGGTGAAGTCCAGCTGGATCGGGGAGATCGCAGGCTGGCAAGGGAAAAGACCTAGTGGGACTAGGTGAAGTCCAGATGGATCGGGGAGATTGCATGCTGGCAAGGTGGAAGCCTACCGAGAGACTAGACCTAACTCGAGGGTTAGGCGAATCTGGTTGGGAACCAGGTTAAGTCCGAGCTGGGAGCTAGGCAGTAGAAATCCAGGTTGGTCAACGGGGTTGACCGGACACTTGGTAGGGATTCCTAGACTTGTAGGAACAAGTTAAGGTGGACTCAATCGATTGGGCAATCGATTGAGTCAATCGATCAGGTGATCGATTAAAGTGGTTTTCGCGAGAGGACAGAAGGGTCCTGAATCGATTGGGTAATCGATTCAGGATATCGGTAATCGATTGGCTAATCGATTAGGGCAGCTTGCGCGAGAGTACAGAGAGGCTCTGAATCGATTGGGTAATCGATTCAGGGCGATGGTAATCGATTGGCTAATCGATTACGGTTCGAAAACTAGCCGTTGAACGGCTAAGTGTGACGTGGTAATCGATTGGGTAATCGATTACCAAACCCTAGGCGACGGGTATAAGGTCTTTCGCGCAGGTTTTGGCCGTAGCTCTTCTTCCTTCTTCCACGCCATTTCAAGAGAAGCTTTGGGGCTTAGTGTTGCTGCACTTCCAAAGTTCTAGAGGCGATCACAAGCTTGAAGATAACAAGAAAAGCAAAGTGTGAGCTTATTTATTGTAAATCTTGTGAGATTTCTTTTGTATTTGCTTTGTCTCTTGTTGTATCTTTGTGAAAGCTTGTAAGAGGTTTCTCCACCTCAAGAAGGAGACTTTCATAGTGCATGAGAGTGTGAGGAGAGTGGATCCTTGGATTAGTCACCCGACCGGGGTGGATACCAAGTAAATCCTTGTGTTAGCGTTTGCTCGAGTCTTCCGCCGCGACAAATCATCAAGGAGCAAATCGGAGCTAATCACCCCCCCCTCTAGCTCGCCAATCGGTCCCAACACCTCCTTCTCGGTGGAGTAACCTCTCCACAGCGTTTCAATCAAAGATATAGTTTTAAGCACAATGAAACACAAGAAAGATCTTCCTTAGCACTTAGCACAGACAAGAACACAACAAGCTTCTTCCGAGCTCCACCCAGCGACGATCTCACGCAAGAACCCCCTTCTTCGTGTCTTCTCGCTGTTGGACTCAAAGCCTCTTGTTCCTTCCTCCAAGTGCTTAAGCAAGGGATGGTTGCTTCATAGCTTGTAGTTGCTTGCTCAAGATGATGGAGCTTCAGAACACACAAGCAAGATGTGGAGAAAACAAACACGCAGCAAGAGCTCAAGACAGAAGTTGCTTCAAAGAACTCTCTTCTTCCCTTCTCCGCCATGCTCCTTTTGTTTCTCCACTGAACCCAGGTGACACCATCTCACTGCAGCCTCCAACTGCTCACCTGCCAACGCCAGCTATCACTGAGCTCTCCCTGGACTCCCTGAGCTTCCCTCAGCCAAGCTCCAGTCAGCAGCTCCAGTCTGCAGCTCCAGCCGTTGCAACTTGAGATGGCAAAGAGACAAACCTGCTCCAAGGAAAGGCCTCCATTGACTCTCCTTGAGTGTTGAATCCTTCCCTGTCACCTGCAGCTCAATCAGAATATTAGCACATCATATCAAGCAGAAAATCAAGTATCAGAGGGTAAGCGTAGAGAATCGGATATGTTCAGACGCGATCAGAGCGTCTGACAATGAAATTTGAATTAAAGTGATCGGTCACCGGACTGATCCAGGGCTTGTAGGTCGGTCACCAGACCGATCCACCTCTTTGTTGGGACTCCCAGCATTCGCGGCGACACAGGCCTGATCGATCAACAGACCGATTAGAGTGAAGCCTGATCGGCCACCAAACCGATCAGGATAGCCACTGTCTGATCAGGCTCAAGCCCGATCGGTCCACGTCTGAGTGAACAGTAACTGCAGAAATCAGATCCTAAGTCTTTGATCGTTCACCAGACCGTTCAGGACCTGATCAGTAGGGGAACTCAACTCACTGTGTGCTCCCTGATCGGTCACCCAACCGGTCAGGAGCAAGGCAGTGAGGAAGCTGCCTGCTCCCTGGCCGGTCACCGGACCGATCAGGAGCCAAGCAACAAGGCAATGGCCTGCTCCCTGATCGGTCACCAGACCAATCAGGAGCCAAACAGTAGGTTCCCAACCTCACTGTGCGCTCCTTGATCGGTCACCAGACCGATCAGTCATCTCTGGATCGGTCACCGGACCGATCCACGAAGGAGCAGTGTGCCAACTTCCCTGATCGGTCACCAGACCGATCTAGAGACTCAAACCTAGCCCTCCAAGCTAGGATTTCATCCAACCTAGCCCTCCAAGCTAGAACTTTTTCACCTAACCCTCCAAGTTGGGAATTTTCACCTAACCCTCCAAGTTAGGACTTTTCACCTAGCCCTCCAAGCTAGGACTTTTCACCCAACCCTTCCGAATTAGGATTTTTCACCACCTAGCCCTCCAAGCTAGGACCTGACCCTCCAAGCCAGGACTTTTCACCTAACCCTCCAAGTTGGGAATTTTCACCTAACCCTCCAAGTTAGGACTTTTCACCTAGCCCTCCAAGCTAGGATTTTTCACCTAACCCTTCCGAATTAGGACTTTTCCAGATACCTAGCCCTCCAAGCTAGGATTTTCTACACCTAACCCTCCAGGTTAGGATTTTCCATACCATGCCTAATCCTCGATCAGGACTTAATCATAATCATAATCATCAACCTAAACTAAAATCGATGTCAACACCAAAATAACAATCAGGGTCAGACTGCATCAACAATCTCCCCCTTTTTGTTGTTTGACAACCCGATTTTAAGTTTAGGGATTCTCAATCAATTTTCTCAAATTCAGAATCATAGGAGAATCAGGATCCTCCCCCTACAGCATGATCACCCTAAACTTAACCAACCACACTCTCCCCCTTTGTCGAACATCGAAAAGGGTCTACAGGAGCTCTTAAGTTTAACCATACACCCCCTCAACCCTAGGGGTATCCCAAAACAACAAGGATATGATTAATTTTTGATAAATATATGAGCACATATGACAAAAGTAGGGCATGGTAAAACAAGCATATGCATCATATGAAACATGACATCATAAGCATGAACATAGCAATATAGAATGAGGCACACAGGCAGATAGTAATCATGTGAACACTCATACATGCCAACAATCAAAACATGGTAAGCCAAGTATGAATTACATGAAAAGTATCAGATGCATCATGTCGCATCAAGGTCAAGACACCTCAAAAGAACTGAGCACAATCAAATATGACACTCATCATAACAGTCAATGTCATCAATCCCCCGCATGGTCATCGTCTGAAGAATCAGCAATATATATAACATCCCCTGGTGGAGGGCTACTGGGGGATGCACCGCCAGGAAACGTATGATGATACCACTCCTCATACCATGTGTCCTGTAGTGAGCTGATCTCAGAGATATCAGATGCTAGAGCATCGAGACGGCGATCGAAAGACTGAAACTCTGAGCTGACCTCCTGTCGCCAGAGCTCAGAGATATGCAACTCGCGCTCCATCATCTGCTCTAGCTCCGCAACCTGCCAGCAGAGGTTAGGAGCTCACTCATCATAATCCTCAACATTAGCAGGCGGCTCCTGATCATGGGCTACTCCCGATAACTTCCCTACTCGTCTTCGATCCTTCCACCTTAGCCCCTGCGGCCCGACAACAATGTCGGACTGAGCGAGCATGCGACGATCCAGACGGCAGTCTTGTCGAACCATGGGCACAATGCGGCCCTGTGAAACATCGATACCTACGGACTGCAGCCAAGCAGTAATGATGCGGCCAAATGGCATGTAGACTGTCAGGCCGTACATCTGACTGTGAACAATGACGGAAAAATAGACTGAAGCCACTGGGTCAAAGTCTAACTGCTGATGCATCCCGTAGAGCATCAAGCAGTGAAACGGGTGAATCTCATCTAGGTGTTTTGAAGTAGTCGGGAGGAGACAATTTGTAATGATCTTAAACAAAACATACTCAATGGGGGAAAGGCGAAGAGCAGGAAATATGGAAAAATCACGGGTGCTCTCACCGGAACCCCTTGGCCTGGGATGGCCTAGAAAATGCTCGTAGATGGAATCAGGAGTAGCTCCATCAAAGGGAACAGGAAGAGGATCAGGAAGATAAGGGTAGAGAGAAAAATCATTTTTTGACCGGCGACAGCCAAGAAAATCAGTGAAAATAGATCGATTAAAACTAAGGTCGACACTGGAAACACGGGTTCTCCACCCTGTGTCCTCCCCACTGACCATGTTGTTATAGAACTCAGAGACCAAATTAAAGTTGATTGGCCTCTCAAGGTATAGAATGGATTGAAGATTATAATGTTCAATAATTTGCAGGACTGATGGACAATGTTCGTAGATGAAGGTTTGGTCCACAGTTTGACATGGCATCAGTTTGAAGTTGTGCCATAGAAAATCTAGAGCATAAAAATGTTTTGGAACCAAGTATGTGGAGGTGGAGGAGGTCCCGAAGGAGGTGTAGATGTTGAGGGACCTTTGCCCTTTGAGCTTCCCTCCATGGGTTCTTTTCCATTAGATGATTTTCTAAAGATTTGAATAATCAAGACAGCAGGTTTGATCATGATTTGATCACATTGGTCAAGACAAAGTTTAATCAATGACCCAAGAATTGATCATGAGAAGAATAGTTAGGTGAACACATGAGTTTGATCAAGAACACAGGATTTGATTTAATCAGTGGAGTCATGACAAATCAAATGATCACAAATGTAAGAGTTGATCAAAAGTCCACCAACATAGAGATATGATATAGTTTAGGTCATGGCATAAGCAAGGTCACGACACAACACACCACAAAATAAAAACCTTTGATTAGCACAAACTAATAATCTATGAGATGATTTGTAAGATAAACTAACCAAACATACTTACTTAGGTGCCATTGAAGTTGATTTGAGAGGATCTTGAAGGCTGGAAGGAGAGCTCGCGCAGGAGAAAGTTCTCGGCGCAAGAGATGAGTGCAACACCTTGAGTGAAAGGGGAACTCGTAGAAGACAAGGAAATGCTTGCAGGAAATCTTCTCAGGATCGCACGCGCGCGCACAAAAGCTCACTCGCAAGAGGAGGAAGGAGACGTGCAGGATCGATGCACGTGAGAGGGGGGGTGAATCACGTGACTTTTTTAAAAATTTAGAACGCTTTAAAAAGCGTGCACAGCGGAAAAAAATAAAACATTAACGAAAAATCAATACAAACGACACAGGTAGTTTTACTTCGTTCGGAGCCTTCGCCGACTCCTACTCGAAGGCCCAGGTCCCTCGGACCTTTCCGTTGGGCAATCCACTAAAACTCTCTACCGGTGAACCCCGATAGAGTAGGCGGGTACAAAAGAATTTAAAGTGTGACAACCCCACACTTTCAAGTAATTAAATGCAAGAAATAAAAATTGCGTTACCCAACAACTTAGATTTATCTGAAGCAGCTTGGGTGTTGGGAGCGATCTTCCAGCAGCGGTCGGACAGAGTCGAGTCAGAGCACAAACCGCAGCAGAGGAGCGTGGAAGCTTTGGTACAAAAGATGATCTAAAGCTTGGGGTCGAGGGGTGCTATTTATAGCACCTAGGGCGCCCTGGACGTCGGGGGCGTCCTACCACGTGTCAGCCGATCCGCGCTTCGCTCGGTCAAGCGTTATCCCACCGGAATAGGGATGAGATTTGACCTCTGGGGCGCCCTGGTCGCAGAGGGCGCCTTGGCTGACTTCTTTCGCGCACAAATCTCGGCTGTGGATAAAGCTGGCTTCGCAGTCTTGGGCTTGGAGGCGCCCTGGCTGCTGAGGGCGCCTTCGCTGACGAGGGCACCTTCGCTGCTGAGGGTGCCTTGCCCAGTTAGCAGCCGAAGCTCTTTTTGTTTCGCTTGGTTCTGGTTCACCTTGAGGGCGCCCTGGGCACTCAGGGCGCCTTACTCAGCTGCTGCCTCACTCCTTTGAGACTCTCTAAGTTGCAGACACACGTTCCTTCGGTCCTGCATCCAGGGTTAGTCCAAAACACAATAACATGATTAATTATTTTATACAGCCTTAGCTGTCTTGGTTCTGACTTTAGTCTCCAAAATGGAGTCCTAGGTCGAACCGACGCCTACTATTCCCTCGACGGGGAACGCGTCCTCACTGGTTCGCTCCTCCAGTGACTTACCTCACTTACCTCGTGCAGCTCTACTTGACTTCTTGACCCACCAGGACTTCTTGCCAAGGCTCAACCACCCTGGTCTTCCTGCCAAGTCTCAACCAACTTGGTCTTCAGCCAATTGTCAGGTCCCGCGGACCCAACTGGACTTCCCGCCAGGACTCAACCATCCTGGACTTCATCCTGGTGTCTGGTCCTAAGTCTTTCAACCCTGCACACTTAGTAAAGAGGTTACCCTAACTTTAACCACTTTGTCATACATCAAAATCCGAGTTTGACCGTTAGTGCAAACTGCACCAACAATCTCCCCCTTTTTGATGTATTGACAACTCAGGTTAAAGTTTAGAAAAAAAACAGCAGATATGAACTTGCATAAACATGCAAACAATATAACACAAGCATAGGTATGAAAGTTGCAGCACACAAGAAAGCAGAGGTAAATAAATGTGAAATAAGCATGCTGTTTGCAATTTTCTAACCCTTTTACCCTACTCTCCCCCTTTGTCATTCATCAAAAAAGATATAAGCATAACAAATTTAAGGGAGTAGAAATATAGGCTAAGTGTTAGAACAAAAACTAGTCTTAAATCTATTAACTTAGCTTTAAAAAAAAAAAATTTAAAATTTTTTTTCCAGAAAATATAATATCAATCTTAATCAAAAAATATTTTTAGGGATTAGTTGGAACCCCTCTCAATCTTTATCAACTTTTATCAAAATTTTCAAATGTGTTTTGTCAAAAATGACATTTTGAAAAAGTATTTTGACCTCTGCTCCCCCTGGACCAAGTAATGATTGTGGTCCCTTTTCATGTGTCTAACCCTAGTTACTGACTAACTATCTAGATGATAGTAGTATTCACTGGGTTAGTCAAGTCAAGTAATAATGTCTAGCTCAGATTTTAGTGCAAGACTACTTGACTTGATCACTGTAATGTTGGTATTTTACGCCCAGACTTACTGTGATGCACTGACTTAAGCATTCGGAAGTCCAGGCGGTATCCTATGCATCTCACAACTGTTCTATGTTTTTGCAAACACAAACAAGTTAATCTTAATGTGTTTTGTGAGATGCGGCTACCTAAATCTATAGGTTCATGCAATTCTAGGGGTCAAGCTTAGGCTAAGTCTGCCAGTTTTGAAAATCAAATTTTGAAAGACAATAAAGTTCTTGAAAAACAAGTTTGAAAAATCCATGTTTTTAAACTCACAAGCTTAATTAGTTAAACCAAAAATCAACTTAAGCTTATCAGGTCAGTCCTAGTCTATAACACACATTCCTATTAACCTTCTTAAGTTGCTAAATTCAGATTCAGAAAGTGGTTTGGTAAATATATCAGCTAGGTTAGACTTAGATTCAACATGGTTAAGTTCAATTTCTCCTTTATTTACATGATATCTGACAAAATGGTGTTTGATTTCTATATGTTTGGTCCTAGAGTGGTGGATTGGGTTTTTGGTTAAATTGATTGAACTTAGGTTATCTATAAAAATTTTGACTTGTTTAAAGTCTAAGTGAAGGTCCTTTAGGGTATGCATCATCCAGAGTAGTTGGGCTACACACTCACCCATAGCTATGTACTCAGCTTCAGTGGCGGATAGGGCAACACAGTGTTATTTTCTACTAAACCAACTAACTAGTGAGGGTCCGAGAAGTTGGCATCCACCACTGGTACTTTTTCTGTCTAATTTACAGCCAGCATAGTCTGAGTCAGAATATCCAATAAGCTCAAACTGGGCTGTTCTCGGGTACCAAATTCCTAATCTTTCTGTTCCTTTAAGGTACCTAAATATTCTTTTAACTAGGGTTAGGTGTGACTCTTTAGCACATGTTTGATACCTAGCACACATACTAACTGCAAAAAGAATATCAGGTCGACTTGCAGTTAAGTAAAGTAGGCTTCCTATAGCACTTCTATAGTACTTAAGGTCAACAGGTTTGCCTTTTGGGTCACTATCTATGGTTTGATTGGTAGCCATTGGTGTCTTAATCTCTTTTGTATTATCCATTCCAAATTTTCTAAACAGTTCTTTTGTGTATTTTTGTTGATAGACAAAGGTACCCTCACTGGTCTGTTTTATTTGTAGCCCTAAAAAGAAAGTTAATTGACCTACTAAACTCATTTCAAATTCAGTTTCCATTATCGTTGTGAAATCTTATAAAAAGTCTGAGTTAGTTGAGCCAAATACTATATCATCTACATATACTTGGGCTATAAAAATATCATTTTTTAGGGTTTTAACAAATAGTGTTGGGTCAATTTTGCATTGGTTAAAACCTTTTGAAACTAAGTAGTTAGACAGTCTTTCATACCAGGCCCTAGGTGCTTGCTTAAGTCCATATAGGGCTTTCTTAAATCTAAAGACATAGTCAGGGTGTTCTAAGCTTTCAAAACCAGGGGGTTGACCTACATAAACCTCTTCTTTAATTAGGCCATTTAGGAAGGCTGACTTAACATCCATTTGATAAAGCTTAAATCCCTTATGGGCTGCATAACTTAAGAGCATTCTAATGGATTCAAGTCTAGCTACAGGGGCATAGGTTTCATCATAATCAAGACCTTCTACTTGGCTAAACCCCTTAGCTACTAGCCTAGCCTTATTTCTTATTGTTTCACCTTGTTCATTAAGTTTATTTCGAAAAACCCATTTGGTTTCAATAAACTTTTTGTTTTTAGGTAAGGGTACTAAATCCCAGACTTGACTACGTTCAAATTGAGCTAACTCCTCTTGCATGGCAATGATCCAATCAGGGTCAAGTAAGGATTCTTCTATAGACTTAGGTTCAATTTTGGAAATCAGAGCTATCTGACTAAGATTTCTAAAGGCTGATCTAGTCTGAACCCTTAGTTCTGGATCACCTATGATTTGATCAGTTGGGTGGGCTGAGCTAACTCGAACAGTTCTGGGTTGGTTAGGTTCAGTTTCAGGTGTGGGTTCAATTAGATCATCGTTTTGGTCCTCAATTGGCCTTTCATCAGGGTTAGTACTGGATCTAACAAAGTCAATTGGTTGGTAGGTGGTTTGATCAGAGTTATTTGGGTCAGATTTTTTTATCAAATTTTACATTTGTAGTTTCTTCAATTTTTAGGGTAATTTTGTTATAAACTCTATAGGCTCTACTGGTAAGGGAATAACCTACAAAGATACCTTCCTCAACCTTAGAAGTAAATTTTCCTAAGTGATCTCTAGTATTTAAGATATAGACTTTACATCCAAATACTTTAAAGGTATTTAATGTTAGGTTGTTTGTTATAATAGATTTCAAGGAGGTCTTTCCTAGGTTTTTAATTATAGTTATTCTATTTTATACATAACAAGCTGTACTAACAGCCTCAGCCAAAGGTATTTAGGTGAGTTGTATTCATTTAGCATTGTTCTAGCTGCTTCTTGTAGTGTTCTATTTTTTCTTTCTACAACTCCATTTTGTTGAGGGTGTTTTAGGGGCAAGAGAATCGTGATGGTAGCCATTTTCTAGACAAAATTGATTAAATTTGTGATTTTTGAATTCTCCGCCATTATCGCTCATAAGTCTTTTGATTTTAATCCCTTTTTCATTTTCTGTTAATTTACAAAATTGAGTGAGTGTATCAAAAGTTTCATCTTTATTTTTAA
>JAGFNQ010002889.1:0-81915 GCA_024364735.1 Boesenbergia rotunda | reverse complement strand
ATCCTCTGGAGGTCCTTTCTGAGAACTGGCTTTTCTTTTTGGCGAAGACCTTTCTTACTAGGTTGACCATTTGTTCCTCATCATCTGAGTCTGAGTCTAACTCTTCTTCTGATTCTTGAATTTTCTTCTTTCACTTGCCTTCTTTTGAGGAACCTGCAAATAAGGCAAACCCTTTCTCGGCCTTGGCGTTAGTCTGTTCGTGCAGTTCTAATTCACAAAACAATTCATCTAAATTAATTTTAGAAAGGTTCCTAGAAATTTTATAAGCATCTATAATAGATGCCCATAGTGAATTTCTAGGGAACGCATTTAAAGCATACCTTATGATGTCTCTGTTTTCTTGTTTGTGCTCGATTAGGTGGAGTCCATTTAGTATGTCCTTGATCCGGGCGTGAAGTTGGCTTGCAGATTCTCCTTCCTGCATTTTTATGTTAAATAACTTATTTAAAAGTAAATCCCTTTTTGTTACCTTTGCATCAGAGGTGCCTTCATGTAGTTCAATCAGTTTGTCCCAGAGCTCTTTGGCAGATTCAGTTGGGCCGATACGGTTCAATTCCTCTTTTGTTAGTCCGCACTGGAGGGTGTTCTGCGCCTTGTACTCAGTCTGGGCCTTTCTCTTCATATCAAGGTTCCATCTATCAGGCTTCAGTGGTGCATTGTTTCCCTCGTCCATTGGTGGTTCGTAGCCAGATTGCACCGCGAACCATTGATCCATGTCTGTCTTTAGGTACACCTCCATTCTTCGTTTCTAGTAAGGGAAGTCTTCCCCATTGAAGAGTGGAGGACGGGCAGTGCTAAACCCTTCACCTTGAGCCATCTGAAATAGACCACACAAAAACTTGTCCCAAGACTAGGTCTTGGATTAGTAGTGTGGTAGGAAAAAGAGAAGAAAGAGAAAGAGCGACTCGAAATGGTGTTGCACCAAATTCGAGTAAAATCAAACGAACGAAAAAAATAATCCAAATCTAGGCAACAATACCTAATTTAGATCATGTGTAGCGAAAAACCAAAAATAGAAAAAAGAACTGGATTTCCCCCGGCTCTTATGGTGGTTGCACCGATACAGAGCGTACCAGGCTCTGATACCACTTGTAGGATCGATGCACGTAAGAGGGGGGGGTGAATCACGTGACTTTTTTTAAAAAAAATTAGAGCGCTTTAAAAGGCGTGCACAGCAAAAAAAAATAAAGCACGAACGAAAAACCAATACAAACGACACAGGTAGTTTTACTTCGTTCGGAGCCTTCGGCGACTCATACTCGAAGGCCCAGGTCCCTTGGACCTTTCCGTTGGGCAATCCACTAAAACTCTCTACCGGTAAACCCCGATAGAGTAGGCGAATACAAAAGAATTTAAAGTGTGACAACCCCACACTTTCAAGTAATTAAATGCAAGAAATAAAAATTGCGTTACCCAACAACTTAGTAGATCTCCTAGATGGGCTCAGATGTTGGGGTTGAAGTTCCGGCAGCGATCAAACGTGAACACGTCGTAGCTTGGACTGCAGCAGGAGAGTTTGGAAGAGAGAGCACTTGAAAAGCTTTTTCCAGAAAAATATTTCGATCTTCTTCAAGCTCTACAACAAGGCTTTTTATAGAGGGGCTCTCGAGCTTTTTTTAGTCTCATCCAGATCCTATTCACGTGTGCTCCTTATCCAATTAAAAATTAATTCAAAGGAGACTTTGTTTCTATCCTCATGCTTCACCGAAAAATATGAATTAATAAACAATTAAATAAGATGTAACAAAATGGATAGGAATTAATTTAACAAGAAGTGAACAAGTTTTAGCAAATTAATTCAAAGGAGATTTGTTTCTATCCTCATGCTTCACCGAAAAATATGAATTAATAAACAATTAAATAAGATGTAACAAAATGGATAGGAATTAATTTACACAAGAAGTGTTTTGTAGCTTAGTCCATATATCAAACAAACCCTGTAAGATAATGTTATCAAATATATTGAAGTAAAATATATTCATAGTTAATTAGACCCTGTCTCCTATACCAGGATCTAACCAGGCCTCAACTTAGATCACCCAAATGGGTCTAAATTGGACCGCGCCTAAAGTCCCATAAATGGACTCGTCCTCACTGGTTCGCTCCTCCAGTGACTTATCTCACTTACCCTTTGTGCAGCTTTACTTGACTTCCTGACCCACCAGGACTTCCTGCCAAGGCTCAACCACCCTGGTCTTCCTGTCAAGTCTCAACCAACTTGGTCTTCAGCCAGTTGTCAGGTCCCGCGGACCCAACTGGACTTCCCGCCAGGACTCAACCATCCTGAACTTCAGCCTGGTGTCTAGTCCTAAGTCTTTCAACCCTGCACACTTAGTAAAGAGGTTAAAAACCAACAACCCTAACTTTAACCACTTTGTCATACATCAAAACCCGAGTTTGACCGTTAGTGCAAACTGCACCAACAGTTTGGCTTCTGTTCAGCTCCTGATCGGTCTGGTGACCGATCAGGGAGATCTTCTGATCATTCTGGTGAACGATCGGAGAGATTTCAGAGCCCTTCTATGAGGAACCATGATCGGTCAGGCCGACTGATCAAATATCATGAGTTCCTCATTATGACCGATCAGGATGAATCTTGATCGGTCCGGGAGTGACCTGATCGGTCACCAGACCAATCAGGGCACACCCTGATCGGTCAGGTGACCGATCAGTGGGTTTGGCTTGCGAAGCTGGAAAAACCCTCATCAAAGGGGTGGATCGGTCAGGTGATCGATCCACAACCTGTGATCGATTTGGTGACCGATCACAAATAGTCCGCGATTTCTAGTTTTCTCACGTGACCAATCAGGTTTGGTTAAGCCAAACGATAAGTCGAATCTGAATTTTTCAGAGACGCATCGGAAGTGTAAAATGGCTAAGTCTTTTGAAGACTGAATAGATGAATTAAATAAGTTTAATTCATTGGGGCGTGGCTTGGATGGGCCGGCCAAAGAGGGCCTCCATCCTCTTTGCTTGGCCGGCCACAACAAAGGGAGAGAACCAAGTTTATGGTTCAATTTATAAAATAAACCAAGTGTGGTTTATTTTATAAAATTATGGATGATATAAATTTTTTATATAATAAACCAAAGTTTGGTTTATTTTTCATGGAAATTAAAATGAACCATGGATTTGTTTATTTTATAAAATCAATAATGGATTGATTTACCATGATAAGAAAATTTATTCCATAAGAGAGAAGCGACTTGATTGATTTTTATCATGAATTAAAATATGATTTTAACCATGATATAAAATCAAACTTGGCATGATGGAATAAGTTATTCCATATTTGAGAGGCTTGATGGTTGAGAGGCCACTATATAAAGGACCCAAGGCAAGGCATGGGTGAAAAAATCATAGAGATGAAGGCATAGACTCTCTCCCTCTCTTTCTCTCCTTCTCTTCTCCCCTTCTTGCCGTGCGCCAACCAGCCCCAAGAAGGAGCAACAGCCGGCCATCCTTTTGTGGTTAGTCTTCCGACTTCTCTCTTGGTTTTTCTCGTCGCATTCTCGGAGAATATAGTAGTTCTCGAGAATACGAAACTCGTGGCTTTGCGAAGTCATCCCGAAGATACTCGCCGTGGACGCGAATAGAGGCGGAGCTTCCAAGGGACGGTTACGGTTGGATCTCATCCCTTCCTTCGAGTTACGCGAGGTAATATGTAAATTAGTTAACGTTTCTACAAAAATTTTAAATATTTGATCATGTCTACACAAGATAAAATTGCATGCTTAGATGTGTGGTTAAATGATTTAGAGAAATTATTTATGCTAAACCTTCCGCTGCACGTAATTAATTTTAAAATTACGAACCCGCATCCATGTCAACATGTGTAACGACCCGGAAAATTCTCTTAATATTCTATGAAAATATGGAGCATGTCTAGATAATTTTTCGAAGGACCTAGAGGTAATAATACAAACTTTGGCCTAGAAAATCCATGTTTTCCCATTTAAATTGGGAAAAAGGGCACTAATGGGTCTTATATGGGCTTGATAGTACCATAATTATCTGTGGATTTTAGGTGGAAATTAGTATAAAGATAAATAGGATTTAATTAGAAATATTAGCATGATTATGGGTAAGTATTAGTTTAATTTTCCTATTTAATTTGAGGAATTAGGTACTAATGGGCCTTAAATGGGCTCCGAAAAATGGGTATTAATTGGGTAAAATTCATATAAATATAAAAGAATTTTATTTAGGAATATTGGCAAAATTATGGGTCATTTTTGGAGAATTTTCGAAATAAAAGGGGAATTTTCGAAAATAAGAAAAAGGATTAAATAAAATAAAAATAAAGATGCATGGGCCAAGGATTGAACCTTGGACCTCTTGTACAACCAATGAATGCTTTAACCAACTCACCTAGCAAGGAATTCTTGTGAGGAAAGGAAGTGAATGGTGGTTAAATGGTAGACGAAGATGAAGGGCCATAGAAAACTCTTCATTCACCACCTTAATGGTTGATTAATAAGGGGGTTTGGGAGTTTCATTCTTCATGCCATCAAGTGCATTTGCTACTCTCTTCCTTCTCCATGCTTGCCGAGCACTCAAGGAGGACTTCTCCCTTGAGAAAACTTCACAAAAAGTCTCATCCTCCAAGATCTAAGGTCTTCTCAAGTTTCCAAGGGCTAGGTGTGGTCAAGTCTTCTTCCTTCTTTCCATCCAAGGTCTAAAAATCAAGAAATCTAAGGTAAGACTCCCTCACCTGTGGTATAATAGTTACCAATGTTTTCCATGATTTTTGGCTGGATATATGGGTGAGTTTCGGATTTAATGGTGAAAGGAAACAAAATCCAGGTTTCTATGGTTCAAAGGTTTCGGCCAGCATGTTTTAAAGGTCCATAATTATTCTAAAAATCATGATAATATTATTTTATGTTCCCTTATGATGTTTAGAAGTTAATTGAAATTTTTGGGGATTTTTGGCATGATATATGGGTTAGTTTCAGATTTAATGTTGAAGGGAAACAAAATCCAGGTTTCTATGGTTCAAAGGTTTCGGCCAGCATGTTTTAAAGGTCCATAATTATGCTAAAAATCATGATAATATTATTTTATGTTCCCTTATGATGTTTAGAAGTTAATTGAAATTTTTGGGGATTTTTGGCATGATATATGGGTTAGTTTCGGATTTAATGTTGAAGGGAAACAAAATCCAGGTTTCTATGGTTCAAAGGTTTCGGCCAGCATGTTTTAAAGGTCCATAATTATGCTAAAAATCATGATAATATTATTTGATGTTCCCTTATGATATTTATAAGTTAATTGAAATTTTTGGGGATTTTTGGCATGATATATGGGTTAGTTTCGTATTTAATGTTGAAGGGAAACAAAATCCAGGTTTCTATGGATCAAAGGTTTCGGCCAGCATGTTTTAAAGGTCCATAATTATGCTAAAAATCATGATAATATTATTTGATGTTCCGTTATGATGTTTAGAAGTTAATTGAAATTTTTGGGGATTTTTGGCATGATATATGGGTTAGTTTCGGATTTAATGTTGAAGGGAAACAAAATCCAGGTTTCTATGGTTCAAAGGTTTCGGCCAGCATGTTTTAAAGGTCCATAATTATGCTAAAAATCATGATAATATTATTTTATGTTCCCTTATGATTTTTAGAAGTTAACTGTAATTTTTGGGAATTTTTAGAGTACCCTAGGACACCCTAGAGTTTCGGCCAACATGAAGGAAGCAAAACCCAGAACTTTAAGTTCAAGGGTTTCGGCCAGCATGTTTTAAAGGTCTAAAAATATGTTAAAAATCATGATAATGTTATTTAGTGTTCCCTTATGATGTTTAGAAGTTAAGTAAAATTTTTGGGAATTTTTGGAGTACTCTAGGACACCCTAGAGTTTCGGCCAACATGAAGGAAGCAAAACCCAGAACTTTAAGTTCAAGGGTTTCGGCCAGCATGTTTTAAAGGTCTAAAAATATGTTAAAAATAATGATAATGTTATTTAATGTTCCCTTTTGATGTTTAGAAGTTAAGTATAATTTTTGGGAATTTTTGGGGTACCCTAGAGTACCCTAGGGTATAGGTAATTAGGAGGTATGCTTAAGTAAGGTGAAGGAATACCATGTTAACTAAACCTATAGCTTATATGTCATGAAATATACGTTAGGTCATAGAATGTTTAGACATATGTCATGATTTAGGAATGATATGTATGTGTGACATGATGTATGAATGATATGTATGTATGCCATGTCTTATGAATGATATGAATGTATGCCATGCTTGTGTGTGTATGCCATACTATATGAATGATGTGTACCTATGCCATGTCTAATAATGGAAACGATGAATGAAGGCTAAGTATGATGAATGAATGAATATGCTATGCATGATGATGCCTTTAAGGCATAATGATGATGAAAGAATGATGAACGAATGAATATGCTATGAATGATGATGAATGAAGAAGCATATGAAAGCATTTATTTTATTTTATGGGCTTGTACCGGACCTAAGTAAGGTCCACGGTTTTGGACTACCGATGATGCTGTCCACGGTTCGGGACTACCGATGATGCTGTCCTTACGGTTCGGGACTACCGATGAAGCTGTCCTTACCCTAGTAGGTCGAGATTAGCTACCTCGTATTTACTTAGGGATGCGCGCATATGATGAATGAATGTGGTACAAGCCAGGGCCCAATGCATGTTATGATTATGTTCAAGTATTTAAAAGCATGTTTTCAAGATTAAGCATCCTTATATATATATATGCACAGTTGCTACATGCATCCATTTATGCTATGCATTATGTTATGAAAAGTATGTTTACGAAAAGTATGTTATGAAGATATGTTCATGCCATGATTTTATTTATGTTTATGCCATGATTTTATTTATGTGTATGCCATGATTTTATTTATGTTTATGCCATGATTTTATTTATGTTTATGCCATGATTTTGTTTATGTTTATGCCATGATATTATTTAAGCTTATGCCATGATATTATTTAGGTTTATGCCATGATGTTATTTATGTTTATGCCATGATTTGATGCTAGTTTAGAATGCCATGCTTTAATTATGTTTATGATAGTTTAGGATGCCATGATTTTATCTATGTTTATGTTAGTTTAGGATGCCATGATTTTATGCTAGTTTAGAATGCCATGCTTTACTTATGTTTATGATAGTTTAGGATGCCATGACTTTATCTATGTTTATGTTAGTTTAGGATGCCATGATTTTATGCTAGTTTAGGATGCCATGGTTTAATTATGTTTATGTTACGTTAGAATGCCATTATTTTGTTCATGCTCATGCTAGTATGGGATGCCATGATTGTAATTAGATTTATGCCATGATTTTATTTATGTCTATATCAAGTATTATGCCATGCTATGATTGTTTACGATGTTTATGTTATGTCAATAATTATGCCATACCCGAATGTTTATGGTTATGTTTATGCCATGCTATGAATGGGGTGAAGCTATGTCCATGACATGTCAAATGAATGCTAAGTGATGCTAAGGATGATGTTCTAAGTAAAGCGCTAAGAGTGCTAATGTTTCATATGTTTATGATTAAGTGACGGACGGTTTTAGTGAGTAGGAAAGAGTCTTACTAAGCCTGTGTGCTTATAGTTTTATTATCTTATACCGCAGATCACGCAAAGGAACAGTAAGGAAGCAGCAGGAGGGCTTTGCAGAATGTGTGTGATAGTGACTTGGCCAAGAGACCATATGTTTGCTTGCCTTATGATAGAACTTTACCTTTACTACTAAGTACTTGAATATGACTATGACTCTATGATATGATGCTAAAGTATGACAGAATGCTAAAGTATAACATGATGCTAAGTATGACATGATGCTAAGTATGTTATGATGCTAGGAATGGTAGAAAGTGCATGTAGGTGTAAGTTTAAAGTTTTCCGCTGCGTTATGATGTCTACATGCCCTAAGTATGTTAACGTAACACCGCTTTATGGTGGTCAAAAAAAAAAAAAGCGGGTGTTACAGGTTGGTATCAGAGCAGTAACCATCTCACTACACACACATCAAGCCCTCTTCCTGCCGCTTCCAAGTAAGTATCTTTAAGTGTATTTTATGTTTTATTATGTTCCTAGAATGACGATATCTATGACTATAGAATATGCAAGTATGAACAATGTTATATGATGAAAGGTACTTTGAGATAAGTACCTATGAACGATATATATTTTAGTATATTATCTTATTTTAGGAATTAAATATTAGCACAATATAGGGGTAGGAAAAAGAAAACTGATATGGGCCATGCTTGTCTTTGATGAAGGAAAGCATGGCTAGAAGACAGAGTAACAGAATTAATAAGACTACTACATCGGCTGACCTGATGCTCAATATACCTAATATCATAACCTACTTTAAGTCACATCATAAGACAATCATGTATAAGTATTTTGCCTTATACATTAGGTCTAAGTTAGTCATAATACAATTAGTCATAAGTGTGACTCAACCTTGTGTTCATAAACATGGTGTTAATTGAGCACCATCATAATATTAGAAATTAAGGTGAACCTGGTATTAACATAATGTTATATAACCTGTACATTATATGAGTTACCAATCATATAATATAATTATATTATATTATATAAAGCAAACGACAATAATATGAGAGTGTGTACTAATATAAGATTATCATCAATATAACTATACTAATTCCTTATTATATAAGTATTATTATAATTCACCTATCATATAGGTTCTTAATATGAGCCTACATACAGGTTAACATGTGTCATCTCAACCTATAAGTTATCACCTATACAAATTCTTCCATAAGCAATTATAGGTATTATACCTATAATTTATATGATAAATAACTATAATTTATGATATTATGTATACCCTATAATATAGTCTCATGTAGGGAATTATATGATAGCCTACATAAATAAGATTATAACAGTGTTAGTTACATTATACTAATACTAATATAATTAATGGCATAAGTCATACGGTATGACCTAGAATGATACGCATAGGGTAGTGTCCTAATTATATTAACACTTATTATAGATTAGGGGTCCACTATATTTTCACACTAATTATCAATATTAGTGTTATCAACGTATGTTTCACTATTATCTTATAGATAACCTTAAGTTATTTTATGGTAATATAATAAATATGAACTCACTAATCATATAAATAACCATATGAATATATAAGTTTATAGATAACTTAACAAACTAGAATGTAGATAGAAGAGAAATGTAGTATTTGTTATACTAGTGTTGATACAGATAAAAGATGTATGTGAGAAGCAGAGACATGGAAATCAGTGCTAATTGAGAAGAGCAATTCGGAGTAATAAATTGGTGCATAGATGATGAACTTGTGCATAGTGAGTGAAAGTTAGAGTCTTGTTTGAAGTACCAAATGGAATTAAGCAGGAATACGTTAAATGATATTCTTTCATGGGCAGCTTAATAGCAGACAAAATTTTGACAATAAGTGATAGAAACAGATAGACAATGAGAGCTAGAAAAAAAAATGTTTGAGAGGAAATCATATTATGTATTAGAACCACGTAAATATAGAGATGCAACATAACGAATAAAATGATATGATAGCACGAAGAGTAGAAGCAGATATTATGGTACTTAGAAATCATAAGGATGTAGAAATTTTGATCTAAGAGTTGCATAACTAATAGACAAAACGAGAACAAGGAGATACCCTTAGTCAAAGTCTTATGGCAAAGTCAACGGTTCGAAGAAGCTACCTGGGAACGCGAGGACGAGATGAAGCGCAAGTACCTGGAGTTATTCTAAGTTCGAGGACGAACTTTCAAGAGGTATGGGGGATTGTAACGACCTGAAAAATTCTCTTAATATTCTAGGAAAATATGGAGCATGTTTAGATAATTTTTGAAGGATCTAGAAGTAATAATACAAACATTGGCCTAGAAAATCCATGTTTTCCCATTTAAATTGGGAAAAAGGGCACTAATGGGCCTTATATGGGCTTGCTAGTACCATAATTATCGGTGGATTTTAGGTGGAAATTAGTATAAAGATAAATAGGATTTAATTGGACATATTAGCATGATTATGGGTAAGTATTAGTTTAATTTTCCTATTTAATTTGAGGAATTAGGTACTAATGGGCCTTAAATGGGCTCCGAAAAATGGGTATTAATTGGGTAAAATTCATATAAATATAAAAGAATTTTATTTAGGAATATTGGCAAAATTATGGGTCATTTTTGGAGAATTTTCGAAATAAAAGGGGAATTTTCGAAAATAAGAAAAAGGATTAAATAAAATAAAAATAAAGGTGCATGGGCCAAGGATTGAACCTTGGACCTCTTGTACAACCAATGAATGCTTTAACCAACTCACCTAGCAAGGAATTCTTGTGAGGAAAGGAAGTGAATGGTGGTTAAATGGTAGAGGAAGATGAAGGGCCATAGAAAACTCTTCATTCACCACCTTAATGGTTGATTAATAAGGGGGTTTGGGAGTTTCATTCTTCATGCCATCAAGTGCATTTGCTCCTCTCTTCCTTCTCCATTCTTGCCGAGCACTCAAGGAGGACTTCTCCCTTGAGAAAACTTCACAAAAAGTCTCATCCTCCAAGATCTAAGGTCTTCTCAAGTTTCCAAGGGCTAGGTGTGGTCAAGTCTTCTTCCTTCTTTCCATCCAAGGTCTAAAAATCAAGAAATCTAAGGTAAGACTCCCTCACCTGTGGTATAATAGTTACCAACGTTTTCCATGATTTTTGGCTGGATATATGGGTGAGTTTCGGATTTAATGTGAAAGGAAACAAAATCCAGGTTTCTATGGTTCAAAGGTTTCGGCCAGCATGTTTTAAAGGTCCATAATTATGCTAAAAATCATGATAATATTATTTGATGTTCCCTTATGATGTTTAGAAGTTAATTGAAATTTTTGGGGATTTTTGGCATGATATATGGGTTAGTTTCGGATTTAATGTTGAAGGGAAACAAAATCCAGGTTTCTATGGTTCAAAGGTTTCGGCCAGCATGTTTTAAAGGTCCATAATTATGCTAAAAATCATGATAATATTATTTGATGTTCCCTTATGATGTTTAGAAGTTAATTGAAATTTTTGGGGATTTTTGGCATGATATATGGGTTAGTTTCGGATTTAATGTTGAAGGGAAACAAAATCCAGGTTTCTATGGTTCAAAGGTTTCGGCCAGCATGTTTTAAAGGTCCATAATTATGATAAAAATCATGATAATATTATTTGATGTTCCCTTATGATGTTTAGAAGTTAATTGAAATTTTTGGGATTTTTGGCATGATATATGGGTTAGTTTCGGATTTAATGTTGAAGGGAAACAAAATCCAGGTTTCTATGGTTCAAAGGTTTCGGCCAGCATGTTTTAAAGGTCCATAATTATGCTAAAAATCATGATAATATTATTTATGTTCCCTTATGATGTTTAAAGTTAATTGAAATTTTTGGGGATTTTTGGCATGATATATGGGTTAGTTTCGGATTTAATGTTGAAGGGAAACAAAATCCAGGTTTCTATGGTTCAAAGGTTTCGGCCAGCATGTTTTAAAGGTCCATAATTATGCTAAAAATCATGATAATATTATTTGATGTTCCCTTATGATGTTTAGAAGTTAATTGAAATTTTTGGGGATTTTTGGCATGATATATGGGTTAGTTTCGGATTTAATGTTGAAGGGAAACAAAATCCAGGTTTCTATGGTTCAAAGGTTTCGGCCAGCATGTTTTAAAGGTCCATAATTATGCTAAAAATCATGATAATATTATTTTATGTTCCCTTATGATGTTTAGAAGTTAACTGTAATTTTTGGGAATTTTTAGAGTACCCTAGGACACCCTAGAGTTTCGGCCAACATGAAGGAAGCAAAACCCAGAACTTTAAGTTCAAGGGTTTCGGCCAGCATGTTTTAAAGGTCTAAAAATATGTTAAAAATCATGATAATGTTATTTAGTGTTCGCTTATGATGTTTAGAAGTTAAGTAAAATTTTTGGGAATTTTTGGAGTACTCTAGGACACCCTAGAGTTTCGGCCAACATGAAGGAAGCAAAACCCAGAACTTTAAGTTCAAGGGTTTCGGCCAGCATGTTTTAAAGGTCTAAAAATATGTTAAAAATAATGATAATGTTATTTAATGTTCCCTTGTGATGTTTAGAAGTTAAGTATAATTTTTGGGAATTTTTGGGGTACCCTAGAGTACCCTAGGGTATAGGTAATTAGGAGGTATGCTTAAGTAAGGTGAAGGAATACCATGTTAACTAAACCTATAGCTTATATGTCATGAAATATACGTTAGGTCATAGAATGTTTAGACATATGCCATGATTTAGGAATGATATGTATGTATGACATGATGTATGAATGATATGTATGTATGCCATGTCTTATGAATGATATGAATGTATGCCATGCTTGTGTGTGTATGCCATACTATATGAATGATGTGTACCTATGCCATGTCTAATAATGGAAACGATGAATGAAGGCTAAGTATGATGAATGAATGAATATGCTATGCATGATGATGCCTTTAAGGCATAATGATGATGAAAGAATGATGAACGAATGAATATGCTATGAATGATGATGAATGAAGAAGCATATGAAAGCATTTATTTTATTTTATGGGCTTGTACCGGACCTAAGTAAGGTCCACGGTTTTGGACTACCGATGATGCTGTCCACGGTTCGGGACTACCGATGATGCTGTCCTTACGGTTCGGGACTACCGATGAAGCTGTCCTTACCCTAGTAGGTCGAGATTAGCTACCTCGTATTTACTTAGGGATGCGCGCATATGATGAATGAATGTGGTACAAGCCAGGGCCCAATGCATGTTATGATTATGTTCAAGTATTTAAAAGCATGTTTTCAAGATTAAGCATCCTTATATATATATATATGCACAGTTGCTACATGCATCCATTTATGCTATGCATTATGTTATGAAAAGTATGTTTACGAAAAGTATGTTATGAAGATATGTTCATGCCATGATTTTATTTATGTTTATGCCATGATTTTATTTATGTGTATGCCATGATTTTATTTATGTTTATGCCATGATTTTATTTATGTTTATGCCATGATTTTATTTATGTTTATGCCATGATTTTGTTTATGTTTATGCCATGATATTATTTAAGCTTATGCCATGATATTATTTAGGTTTATGCCATGATGTTATTTATGTTTATGCCATGATTTGATGCTAGTTTAGAATGCCATGCTTTAATTATGTTTATGATAGTTTAGGATGCCATGATTTTATCTATGTTTATGTTAGTTTAGGATGCCATGATTTTATGCTAGTTTAGAATGCCATGCTTTACTTATGTTTATGATAGTTTAGGATGCCATGACTTTATCTATGTTTATGTTAGTTTAGGATGCCATGATTTTATGCTAGTTTAGGATGCCATGGTTTAATTATGTTTATGTTACGTTAGAATGCCATTATTTTGTTCATGCTCATGCTAGTATGGGATGCCATGATTGTAATTAGATTTATGCCATGATTTTATTTATGTCTATATCAAGTATTATGCCATGCTATGATTGTTTACGATGTTTATGTTATGTCAATAATTATGCCATACCCGAATGTTTATGGTTATGTTTATGCCATGCTATGAATGGGGTGAAGCTATGTCCATGACATGTCAAATGAATGCTAAGTGATGCTAAGGATGATGTTCTAAGTAAAGCGCTAAGAGTGCTAATGTTTCATATGTTTATGATTAAGTGACGGACGGTTTTAGTGAGTAGGAAAGAGTCTTACTAAGCCTGTGTGCTTATAGTTTTATTATCTTATACCGCAGATCACGCAAAGGAACAGTAAGGAAGCAGCAGGAGGGCTTTGCAGAATGTGTGTGATAGTGACTTGGCCAAGAGACCATATGTTCGCTTGCCTTATGATAGAACCTTACCTTTACTACTAAGTACTTGAATATGACTATGACTCTATGATATGATGCTAAAGTATGACAGAATGCTAAAGTATAACATGATGCTAAGTATGACATGATGCTAAGTATGTTATGATGCTAGGAATGGTAGAAAGTGCATGTAGGTGTAAGTTTAAAGTTTTCCGCTGCGTTATGATGTCTACATGCCCTAAGTATGTTAACGTAACACCGCTTTATGGTGGTCAAAAAAAAAAAAAAGAAGCGGGTGTTACAACATGCACCCGGACCCAACAGTGGTATCAGAGCCGAGGTTTGTGTTCGACATAATCATATAATTGTTTTGCGGAAAGCTTTATCTTGATCTCAATTTTAGAAAATTTTCAATTATGGAAACTTTTCAATTATGGTAAATTTTTAATTTAGGAATTTCAAAGTTTGGAAATCCTCATGAAATTTTGCAAACTTTTGAAATATCTCTGTTTCTGAAATTTTATGATAATTGTGAAAACTTTTCATTTTTGGAAACGTTCCAATTTTGGAAATTTTCCTATTTTGGAAAAACATAAGTTTTCTTTGTACCAGAAACTTACAATTATTCTAAAAACCTTTTATTTTTGGAAACTTTCTATTTATGGAAAGCTTGCAATTTCAGGCACTTTCTTTCAAGAATGTCTAGACATATTATGGGAATATAAATTGGCATTTAAATTTATAATTGAAAATTAAATTATTTACAAAATTCTTTATTTTGGATTGAGCCTCGTGGAGCCGTCCAATTTAATGTTAGTTGTTATAATTAAATTTCCTAAATTGAATTTAAATTGTCAAATGTTTAATTTGGATTGAGCCTCGGGGAGCCATCCAAATTAAGTTATTGATATTAATTTTCCATAAATAAAATATGTGATCAAATTTTGGAAATTTTTGAGGTGATTCTCAAACGATAATTTCCTTATTTGATTTATGAGGTGATGCTCTTACATATTATTGTCTCCAAAATTAATTAGGAAAATTGTTTCCTATAGAGTATATTTCCTTAAATAAGATTTTCATGAAAATAATATGTGGTTGAATTAAGGGAATCGGTCTCTTAATTTAATAAGATTTGATTTAGAGAAATCAAAGTCTTAAACATATTATTTCCGAAATTGATTATGATAATTCAGGAAATTGTTTCCCAAAACAATTCCTTGAATAAAGTATGAAATTAGAATTAGGAAATTCGGTTCCTAATTCAATTAATGAGACTTGATAAATTAAGTCACATACATACTTTATTAAGGAAATCGTTAGAACATGACATAATTATATGTCATGAATGTGCATTAAAGAAAAGGATGACACCCAAAACCCCTTACAAAATATTAAGGCCAACACCTTCCATTAATATGGTTAGAACCAGAGTTTTGTTTCTCGTTTGGGTTGATGGACACATCCATGCCCGACTTGAACCTCAACATGTTCAAACCATGGAATTAGTTTATGATTAATATAGTTGGAGTCAGAGGTCAATCCTTAGTTTTGGTTGTTGGACACATCCAAGCCTGACTAAATGGTTGAATGAGCTCCAACCATATTAAAACTATTTCTTGATTAATGGGTCAGCCTTAAGCTTGGAGCATCGATTTATTGTGCCACAGCCAAGGTCGATGTAAAGAGAGGTGCAGTTGGGTGCTATGTATATTGTTGCATACTTGTTAATGAGTTAACAACCCAATGATTTATGCAAACATTCAATTAGTTGATAGCATAATGTGATAGTTACATATGTATAATATGTAATCGGTATAATTACTTACCTTCATAGCTATGAATAACTTGATGGACTCTAGCCATGGTTGTTCTTATCTATGGTTGGATATCAACCTATTTGAAGACGTTCCTATAATCTCCCAAATTGATAAAAAGGGTTATTCAATTCGAAAAATAAATAGGATTTAATTAATGTATATTGATGCATTCTTTATCATTCTCATCACATAACCTCAATTTGTATTTCTAGGATAATCACCTGATTATATCTTCTCTGAATTTGCGTTCCATTTTGGACACCAATAAGCTGACTGGGCCAAACTTCATGGACTGGCTTCGAAACCTGAGGATAGTCCTCAAGGCAGAAAAGCCTGCTTATGTCCTTGAAGAACAACTTCCCAACCATCCTCCTGAAGATGCAACTCCAGACCAGTTAATGACCTATCAGAAACATGTGGCCGATTCTGAACTTGCGAGTTTCATCATACTGGCCGCTATGGTACCTGAGCTACAAAAGCAGCATGAGCATATAGATGCTCATTCCATCGTCTTCCATCTTCATGAGCTATTTGACGAGCAGGCGAGATCTGAAAGGTTTGAGGTCTCCAGACTCCTCTTCACCTCTAAGATGCAGGAAGGCACTTCTGTTTCACAGTTTGTGTTGAAGATGTTGGGGTACATTGAGCGACTAGGCACACTCGGATTTGCAATGGATCACGAACTAAGTATTTACTTAATTTTGCATTGTTTGCCCAAGAGTTACTCACAGTTTATGATGAACTATCGGATGAACAAACTGGAGACTACCATTCCTGAGTTGCTTAACCTGCTGAAGACTGTAGAGCCTTCTGTAAAGCAGTATCAAAAGACGGTACTGTAAGTTGGTTCCTCAAAGAAAGGCTCTAAGAGGAAGCCCAAAGAACAAAATAAGGGAATGAAGAAAAAGGCCAAAAAGATGGAAAAGGCACCAAAAGGCACTTGCCATCACTGCGGCAAGGAGGGCCATTGGCAAAGAAACTGCAAGGTTTATCTTGAGTCCTTGAAGAAGAAGGCATCTGATGCCTCATCCTCTTCAGGTATCTTCGTTATTGAATGTCACTCTATTTCCTCGGACACCTGGGTACTTGATACTGGGTGTAGCTCACATATATGTAATGACATATAGGGGCTAAGGAATAGAAGAAGACTCGTCAAGGGAGAAGCGAATTTGCGAGTTGGAAATGGAGTAAAGATTGCTGCTGTTGCCATCAGAACATATTTGCTAAAGCTCCCTACTGGACTTGTCCTAGAATTGGATAATTGTTATTTTGTTCCTTCGTTAATAAAGAACATTGTATCTATTTCATGCTTGAATGAAAAGGGTTATCATTTAACTTTTAGTAACAATTGTTGTTATATAACTTTAAATGGTGTTCTTTATGGGACCGGAACTTTATGCAATGGTATCTACACGTTAGATTTATCCGATGACGTTTTCAATATCGAAGTTAGGAAAAAACGTGCTCGAATAGATAATCAAATAGACTCCTATATGTGGCATTGTCGTCTTGGCCATGTAAGCAAGAAACGCATGACCAAATTACACTGATGTGGAATTCTGGAATCATTTGAACCTAGTTCATTTGATACATACGAATCATGCTTAAAAGGCAAGATGACCAAATTACCCTTTTCCGAAAAGGGTAAACCAGTGGGAGAATTGCTTGGTCTAATACATACTGATATATGTGGACCAATGTCAACTCTTGCACAAGGAGGCTATAGCTACTTCATTACCTTTATCGATGATCACTCACGATTCGGGTATGTGTTCTTAATGAAACACAAATCTGATGCTTTTGATAAATTCAAAGAGTTCAGAAGTGAAGTAGAGAAACAACTTGGCAAAAGTATTAAGATACTTCGATCCGATCGGGGTGGTGAATACTTAAGTCAAGAGTTTCAAGATTATCTTAGGGACAATGGGATATTCTCTCAATGGACTCTGCCATATACACCACAGCATAATGGTGTATCTGAGAGGTGTAACCGAACCTTGATGTACATAGTTAGATCTATGATGAATCATGCAACTCTTCCAAAATCCTTTTGGGGCTATGCGCTTAAGACAACTGTTTACTTACTAAACAGAGTCCCGACCAAGGTAGTCTCTACTACTCCATATGAGATGTGGAATAGTAAGAAACCTCATTTATCTCACCTAAAGATATGGGGTTATCCTGCTTATGTAAAGCGGACTGTATCAGACAAATTGGATGCTAAGTCTGATAAATGTCTATTTATTGGATACCCTAAGGAAACGAAAGGTTACCAATTCTATCATCCCTTGGAACAAAAGGTGTTTGTTTCAAGGCATGCTGTGTTTCTAGAAAAAGAATTTCTTTTACAAGAAAATAGTGGGAGTAGCATTGAACTTGAAGAAGTTCAAGAAACTCCAATAGACATTACAGAGACACCTAGTCTAGACCCACAACCAATAACTCATAATGATGAGCTATCAGTTGAACCTAAAACAACACCACTTCTTCGTAGGTCTGATAGGACACGCAATATTCTAGAGAGATACGGATTTCTCATAAGTGAATCGAATGACGTGTTACTCATTAACGATGACGAACCTATCAGTTATGAAGATGTTCTAAAAAATTCAGAAAGGGATAAATGGCTTGAAGCCATGAAGTCGGAAATGGATTCCATGTACAAAAATCAAGTATGGGACTTGGTTAACCCACCTGAAGGGATTAAGCCCATATGGTGCAAGTGGGTTTTCAAGAAAAAACCGACATGGAAGGTAATGTTGTTACCTTTATGGCAAGATTAGTGGCAAAAGGATATCGTGAGAAACAAGGAATTGATTATGACGAAACCTATTCGCCAGTAGCTATGCTTAAATCCATTCGGATGCTCCTGGCCGTAGCAGCTCATTATGATTATGAGATATGGCAAATGGATGTGAAAACAACTTTCCTTAATGGAGACCTACTTGAGGATGTATACATGATACAACCTAAAGATTTCACATCGGTTAATAAAACCAAAGTATGCATGTTTCGACGATCCATATATGGACTAAAGCAAGCATCAAGGAGCTGGAACATCCGTTTTGATGAGACAATCAAAGAGTTTGATTTCTCACAAAATCCTGACGAACCTTGTGTGTACAAGAAGGTTAGTGGGAGTGCAGTCGTATTCCTAGTGTTATATGTTGATGACATATTACTTATAGAAACGATATATCAGTCTTACAGTCAGTTAAAATTTGGTTGTCCAAAACTTTCTCCATGAATGACCTGGGAGAAGCAACCTATATCCTTGGGATTAGAATCTATAGAGATAGATCAAAACTGTTGCTTGGTCTTTCGCAGTCTACATATATAGACCGAGTGCCAGAAAGGTTTAGCATGTCGGAATCCAAGAAAGGTTACCTTCCCATCAGGCATGGGATCAACCTTTCGATGTCTATGTGTCCGCGCACAGAAGACGAGAGGATTTGCATGAGTAAGATTCCTTATGCATCTGCGATAGGATCTATCATGTATGCTATCTTATGTACTAGGCCCGATGTATCGTATGCTCTGAGAGTCACAATAAGATACCAGTCTGATCCAGGAATGGATCATTGGGCGGCTGTCAAGACAATCCTCAAGTATTTAAGAAACCCTAAGGATGTGTTCCTAATATTTGGAGAAGGTGATATGGTAATACGTGGGTATACAGATGCCAGTTTCCAGACAGATAAGGATGACTCCAAATCTCAGACCGGATACGTATTTATTTTAAATGGAGGCGCAATAAGTTGGAAGAGTTCCAAGCAAGATACCGTAGCGGATTCTACCATGGAAGCGGAATATATTGCAGCTTCGGAAGCAGCAAAGGAAGCAGTCTGGATCAAGAAGTTTGTCTCAGAACTTGGTGTGGTTCCAACCATTGATGAAGCAATACCGGTTTACTGTGACAACAATGGAGCTATTGCACAAGCGAAGGAACCAAGGTCTCATCAGCGATCCAAACATGTGCTTCGCCGCTATCATCTGATCAGAGAGATTATAAGTATGAATGATATACAAATTGAGAAAATTCCCACTGAAAGAAATTTAGCGGATCCTTTAACTAAGGCCTTGCCTGAAAGCAAGTTTGAGGGTCATGTTAGAGCCTGTGGTATTGGGTACCGTAGCGATTGACATTAGGCCAAGTGGGAGTTTATTAGTGATATGAGAGAAGTGTCCTAAGGCAATCGCCTTATGATTGTAATCATTTATTTTAATAAATGAATATTCACTATTTGAGTATACATGTTTGTGTATTTGATTGAGATCTTAAACTCATTTACTGAATGTCCACAATACAATTCACAGCATGAGAGAATTTGTGATGAATTCACAACTAGTGATTATCTCTACATGTACAATTGTGAAGTATTGAAATTGTCCCTAGTCGATGAATTGATAAATACAGACACTATCAATTTTGTTGAGACTAGCATGGGTTATTCTCTAATCAGCTGATTCTCACTGGCTGATGACATTGAGATGTCCGGAGATAAACATGAATGCTAGTTAAGGGAACTAGTTCATTGGAGTGACTGGCTGTAAAACTTCATATGGTAATCTACATATAGATATGTCAGTGAAGTTCTTACTGCAACTTATGTGCGATGTTCCTTTGACTTGCAATGTTTAAGTCATCTTGGTCATGGAGTCTTATACTTTGACATCTTAAGCAAGCATCTCCAAGGAGGTGTGGACCCAGGATGATTGGGTATATGCCGAAGTGCCCGAAGATGTTTGAACAGCCTACAAAGGATTCACCACTCCTTGCGAGGAGATGTATACCCGAGGCCTATCGTTGGATTGTTACTCGAAGCCTCTGGCTAGAGCATGACATGTTCAGAGTATGAATCTCTTAAATACATAAGAGTAATTAGAATCCGTAGGATGAGAAAACGTTACTTGGGCAAGGTGTGACGTAGTCAGCCTAGTGGGGACTGACACACATAGACCATGTCCTGAACCAAGTGTGTATAAGATGGTGAAGGGAATGGGGCACGATTCATTATAGCTGCTGAAGGGTTTTAGAATTGTTTCTGAGGTCAACCGTTGATCTTTCGATTAATTGGGGATCATGATGTACTACTAGGTGCTACCCATGATCATTCTATAATTGATTAATTATAGACGGCCAACATAAATCGAAAGCCTATTTAGTCACACGCACTACGAGTAATTCGAGGGATTTAAAATGAGTTGAAAATTAGATATTCCAATCAAGAGATATTAGGTTTGGTTGAGCCAAACGATATGTCGAATCTGAATATTTCAGAGACGCATCGGAAGCGTAAAATGGCTAGGTCTTTTTTAGACTTAATAGATGAATTAAATAAGTTTAATTCATTGGGGTGTGGCTTGGATGGGCCGGCCAAAGAGGGCCTCCATCTTCTTTGCTTGGCCGGCCACAACAAATGGAGAGAACCAAGTTTTTGGTTCAATTTATAAAATAAACAAAGTGTGGTTTGTTTTATAAAATTATGGATGATATAATTTTTTTATATAATAAACCAAGGTTTGGTTTATTTTTCATGGAAATTAAAATAAACCATGGATTGGTTTATTTTATAAAATCAATCATGGATTGATTTACTATGATAAGGAAATTTATTCCATAAGAGAGAAGAGACTTGATTGATTTTTATCATGAATTAAAATATGATTTTAACCATGATATAAAATCAAACTTGGTATGATGGAATAAGTTATTCCATATTTGAGAGGCTTGATAGTTGAGAGGCAACTATATAAAGGACCCAAGGCAAGGCTTGGGTGAAAAAATCATAGAGATGAAGGCATAGGCTCTCTCCCTCTCTTTCTCTCCTTCTCTTCTCCCCTTCTTGCCATGCGCCAACCAGCGCCAAGAAGGAGCACCAGCCGGCCATCCTTTTGTGGTTAGTCTTCCGACTTCTCTCTTGGTTTTTCTCGTCGTGTTCTCGGAGAATCTAGTTGTTCTCGAGAACACAAAACTCGTGGCCTTGCGAAGTCATCCCGAAGATACTCGACGTGGACGCGAATAGAGGCAGAGCTTTCAAGGGACGGTTATGGTTGGATCTCATCCCTTCCTTCGAGTTACGCGAGGTAATATGAAAATTAGTTTACGTTTCTGCAAAAATTTTAAATATAAGATCATGTATACACAAGATAAAATTGCATGATTAGATGAGTGGTTAAATGATTTAGAGAAATTATTTATGTTAAACCTTTCGCTACACGTAATTAATTTTAAAATTACGAACCTGCATCCATGTCAACATGCACCCGGACCCAACACGTAAGATATGTCATCGTCCGGTAGGAAGCTCCCAGGAGCAGTGTTGCTGGAGGGCTCAAAAACCCGGAAAGGTCTGCTGTGGCTAATGACCAGCCATCCAGGTACGCCACTCAGCGAACGTCGCCTCCTGCTGGGTATGCATGGCCAACTGATATGCCTCCTGACTGGCACGCAATCCAGATATCTCGGACCGAACCTCAGTCTGAAATGCCTCCTGACTGGTACACATCAGAGAAACCTCGGAGCTGATCCCCTGCCGCTAGAGCTCGGACACATGAAACTCATGCTGCATAGACTGCTCAAGCTCCGCGATATGCCAGCGGAGATCAGGATCAGGCTCGTACTCGTAGTCTACTGCAGCGGGCGCCTCATGATGAATAGCCGGAGCTGCTGGTACCTGTACGTGTGTGGCCCGTGGAAGCTCGCCTAACCTTCGCCCATCCTTCAACAGAAGGCCTTGGGGTCCGACAATGATCCCTGACTTGGCAAACACGCGTTTGCCAAGTCGACAATCCTGCCGAACCATGGGCACCGTCCTGCCCTTGGTCACATCTATACCGACCGTCTGAAGCCAGTCAGTAATGATGTGCCCAAAAGGCATGTAGATGGTGCGATGGTTGGGCTCTCTGTAGGAGACGATAGACTCGAAGATACTCACCATGATATCAAAATCCAACTATCGATGCATCCCATAGAGCATCAGACAGTGGAATGGGCAGATCTCAGCAAGAGGTTTTCAAGTTATGGGTAGAATGCATTGGGTGATGATCTTGAATATAATGTAGTCCACAGGAGACAATCTGAGGGAAGCAAAAGTAGGGAAGTCACTATCAAGCTCATCGAGACCATCCGGCCTGGGGTGGCCGAAAAAGTACTCATAAATGGAATATGGGGTGACATCCAAGAATGGAACTGGTAAACGGGCTGGAAGGGTAGGAAACATGGACAAGCTATTCGGTGAACGCCAAAAGCCCAGATACTCTGAGAAAGTAGAGTAAGTAAAATCTAGGTCTTTCTTGGCCACCCGAGTAGTGTACACATGAATGCCAGCAGTGGAATACATGTTGTTATAGAATTTGGAGACCAAGTCGACATTGATCTCATGTTCCATAAAAAGAAAAGACTCCATATTATAGAATTCGATGATCTATTTGACCGTGGGACAATTGTCGTAGACAAAAGATCTATCTACGTTACGACAAGGGAGAGGCTTAAAAGTAGTGTTGAGGAACTTCTATTCGAAGTAGGAACTCACAAATCTAGAACTACCAGAGGGTTGGGGTCTTTGGGAGGGTCTAGATGATGATGAACCTTTCCCCTTTGATGTCCCTTCGGTAGGTTCTTTGCCTTTGGTAGATTTTCTAAACATTTGAAAAATGGTCAATGGTAACAAATTGGATCATGACATACACACAATTTTGATCAAATGAAAAGAGGGTCACGACAAGATCAAAAATAAACCACACAACCAAAAGATCAATGGGATTGAAATTTGAGGGCACGAGAAGGGCAAGGTCACGACAATCACAAGTTGATCATCATACAAGGGAAAATTTGATCATAAGGGTAAGGCAGCCACGGAAAGAGTTGATAATCATGGCACACACCAATTTGATCATGTAAGATTATGACAGAATCACAGGGTTTAGGGTGACGACATAGGATACACAAGTTATGAAATGGTTAGCGCATAAATCGTAAGATATGACAGCCAAGGGGGTAGGTTACAAGTGATCGGGAGCAGTCGTAGGGAGCATAATTTTAATTGAAAAGAAGGTATCAGGAGCTCAGAATCTGAAGCTGAGATTATTTCTGTCAATTATCTTACTGGTGCTGGAGCTTCTGAGGCGTGAGAAATTCAGAATTGATAAGATGGCTTGAGGTTTCAGACTACTGTGGAGAGTGCCAAAGACTCTGAATTGTTTTCATCAAATTTAGCTTTTGGGTTATTTCATTATCTTCTTGTGCCAAACGGGCCAGTTTATTCTGGGCTTGATGGACAGAAAGAAGACAGGTTATGCTTTCAAAAATGTTGGATAGAGTACTAAAGATATATGAAGAGGATGCTCCATAGAATGCAAAGCCTCCTTCTGCTGGATCTGTACTGGAGTTCTGATTACCTGCTGCTGATATTGGTGCCTAAATACGGCTGTGCGTATCAAGATGAATTGAAGTTGCCCAAGTCATTTTTGAGTATCAGACTCAAAACTGCTGAGACAAAATCAGAGGTGAGTGGTTCCAGTCTGCTGCAAGCTGTGTGGTGCCAGATAATTTGCAAGACTAAGGCTGGATCTAGATCGATCTGAGTTGCTGATAATGGAGTGGAGTTCTTGAGCTGAGGTGGTTGTCAGTTGGCTGCTGTGGACATTTCTAAAAAGTGTCAAACTGATCGAAGTTGATACATTGAAAGGTTATGGCAAGCATACTCTGATACATGGTCAGGCTGTGGCAGAGACTTCTCTGATGCACAGCCTAATACAGATATACAAATTTGGACACATTTTGGCACTATCTCGTGCGCCTCAGATCAGAAATTTCAGATGAATGGGTACACAGCAGGAAAGGAGTCTGATACTTGCTAGTCTATTAGGTGCCAAGCTGTTTAACATCTAAGTCAATTGTTTTACTTGATTTGTGGATCGAAGTGGGAATGCAAAAGTGTATAATAACCTGAAGCTGAAAGACTCTCAGCTGGGGATGCAGGAATTAGGTACTGAAATGGGAATCAATGCTGTAGGGCAGTTTCTGATGCGTGCCAAACGTGCCAACCAACACTGTCTCTTGTATCTTTGCGCTGACTACATTATTTTTGTTGCACTAAAACCTGATCATTTGAGCTGGAACTGAAGGATGTTCTCAAAAGCATGTCGGAATATGAAATTTTACTTGCTGCATTTAACTGCTGCTTAGATCGGGAAGGCATGGGATTCTAAGAAGAGGTACCAGATGACTGTCAGTGCAGATATGATCCGGGAATGGAGGTATCCTGATCTGATTTTACTGGGATCGAAGAAACTCCTTGTATGGGTTTTAACAGTTAAGAAGTGCAGCCAAGACATGTGCCAAACGTGCCAAGGTTATGGATTTGATGGACTGTCATGCTCCATATCTATATCTGAATTTGGAACTGCGAATTGGATTGTCGGGGATCAAACACAAAGCTTGGATGACACAAAGTATGAGGTTGCTGTTTAGTGCTGTCTTTGGACTAAACAGCTGCTTAGATTGAGAGGAGATGTGGTGCCAAACTGTCATACATCAAAGGAACTGGTTTTGTGTTTGCTTAGTGGATCGGAGTGGAAATGCAGAATTGCAGGGTTACTGAATTAGAGGGAGCAGAGTGGCAGTGGAAAACTGAAATTGATAGAGTGTAAGCGGGGATTGCCGAGTAGCATGGGAGGAAAAGTTCAGAGCCATTTGAATTCTAATGATCAGAGGGGTGTCATGGGGTTGTTATTCTTTAACTGGGTTTTGGATCAGATCTGGTGGCTGTCTGTGGTTTTTGCTGATTTGCAGGGCTCTTTGGTTGTTGTATTTTTATTGGTGTACCAAGTTAATGTTGCGCGTGCCATAGTGAGATGAAAGGGACTGGCAACATCAGTAATGGAATTCGGAACTAAGAATATTTTGTCTGGAAATTGGATCTTTCGGTTTTTGAAATGGGTTTTCGGCTGCTATTGCTGTCTGGAAGCTGGAGGGTGTGCCGGTCTGATGCTCAGAGGGAGTGTGGGGATGCTGATCTTAGGGAAGTTGCTGTGGGGATAAGTTATGGAGAGAATGGCTTTTAGCAAATCTGAAATCTGCACATATCAGTTATTTGGAAAGCCTTTACGGTTGAGTGGAGTATCAAGTCCTGGGCAAATGTTCCTGGCATCAAATGTCTGTTGATTTTTGGCTTGTTTCAGAGCAAAGGATTTTCAGCACAGGTGTTCAATGCAGAGATATCATTACAGGTCTACACGGTTGTCCAGGGTTTTCTTGCCCAAAGTGAACATTGGAGGGATGCTACATGGAAGCGATTGATCCAATCAAGTTCTTTCAAGAGAAGTGGAATTATGCTAGAGAGCAAAAGCAAAAGCAAGAGCAAAGGGAAAAAGTGTTTGGAGGGTGTTTCAAATATTTGTTTTGAATTAATAAGCAACTGGCTCGTAACTGTACAGATTTATATGGACAGTCAGTATTTTCTGGTAATTTTCTAGCGATACATGTAAATTAGTCAAAGCTTTTGTACCTCCATATTAGAAGGTCAGGTTTGGTCCCCCTTCTAATATGGATTCTCTTTCAGTAATAAGATGTTCTTTTTTAACAAAAAAAAATCGTAAGATATGACAAAACTAAAAAGAAAACTCTAAATAACAAAAATGGAGCTTACTTGGGAGCCATGGAGATGATTGGGTTGACTGAGAAGAGGATTTGCAGGGCTTCAAGAACTTGACTTAGAGAAAAACTCCAGAAAATGCACAAAGAACTCGCAGTGCTCGCAATCTCACAAAGATCTCGCAAGTCGGGAGAGAACTCACTCACACAAGCTGGGAATGGAGTAGACCTCACCGAAGCGCAGGAAGAAGAAACGCAGGAAGAAGAAGCTCAGCAGCAAGCTCTCAAGGTTATTTTCACAGGTAGAAGAGGAACGATGGGAGTCGGCAAGGGTTGAAGAAGAAGTGGAGATGTGATTAACCGGGTTGGTGGACTGATCACCAACCAAATTTATTAGGCTAGACCAGATCCACCGTCCGATCTTTGGAGGTCCAGACCGATCAGGGAACCTCCTGATCGGTCGGGTGACCGATCAGGGAAGCCCCTGATCGGTCTGTCGATCGATCAGGGAGCAAACAAAGAGTTTGCGAGATTTTCATGAACCTTCTGATCGGTCAGTGGACCGATCAGAAATGTGGCCAGATCGGTCAGTGGACCGAACAAATCCATGACAGAAGGACTTTTGTCGATTATCGCAGAATTTCGTGATCGGTATGTATGACCGATCAGGCCAACCCCTGATCGGTCTGGTGACTGATCAGGGAGGTCCCTGATCGGTCTACAGATCGATCAGGGATCGAACAGAGTGGACTGATGGTTCTATGAGATCTCTGATCGGTCTGTGGACCGATCAGCCAACTCCTGATCGGTCTGTGGACCAATCAGATATCAGACACCCTCTGAAATCACAGTTTCAGACATCCTTTCGATATCCGAAACCATCAGATGGATGTTTATCGATCCAGGATGTGTTCCCTCGACTAGAATTGATCCTTTAACAAGAATCAAGAGTCCTTATAGATTTAACAACCTTGCCGTTGTAAACACAAACACCCAACCAAGTGAAGTCAAAACCAATCGAAACATTCATCCAATTTGAAACAAGTTTGTATCAAAATAAGTCTCCAATTAGGTTTCCTTGATTGGAATGTACAAGTATGATCATGGAGCCAAATACACATGTATTATGCATTGGTTTTCCGCATACTTGGTCAACTTAATTGTTGGGGCAATCGGCCCTAAGATGATCTGGAGGATCATGATATTTTGATGTATGAGCAATATGGTTAAGTTAGGATTTGAGTTGTTCTTATATGTGTACATGAGTATGCAGGTGTACAGGTACACATGGACTTGGTTGATGTCTTCAGGTGAAGGATGGCATGGAGGCAAGCTGAAGATTTGCGTGCACATCCGAGGGACCGTTGGATAGCAGAGATGATGAGCCGAGGGACGCGGACTTTGAGGCGTACGTGAAGGGTGGCATGGAGGCAAGCTGGAGGCTTGCGTGCGCATCTGAGGGACGAGGGCCGAAGATGAAGAGGGGGTGAAGGCAACAGTCAAGACTGCTGGTGAAGAGTCAACTGAGTTGTAAGGGTCTGAGTATGGGTGTGTGTACTCAGGGGCTAAGCCGGGAGGGTTTGAGTGCAGAGAGATTTGTTGTAACACCCCAAAATTTTCCCATATGAAATATTATGAATTCATGAAACATTATTATTATTATGAAATTTCATGATGGGCTTGGCTTAATGGGCTTGGATGTGGATTAGTGCAAAATGTGATAAAAAGGAAATGTAGAAAGGAGGAAGCAAGGATTGAACCTTGAACCTCCTAGTTGTACTAATCATGTCATAACCAACGCACCAAGCCATGTTTCATGTTGAGAGAATAAGAAACATGCTTGTTAAAGCTAGGGAAGTGAAGAGACATGTCTCTTCATGAGAAAAGTATAAATAAGAGAAGGAAAGGTTGGAATAACTTCCTCTCTTCTTCTTCCTCACTCTCCCCACCGAAAATTCACTCTCCCCTTTCCTTTTCATTTTCGAAAAGTAAACCCTAGGGTTCTAACCCTAGGGAATTGGAAGGAAGAAGATCCCACCCAAGGACCTTGCTCTCTACTAGGGCCAAAGGTTCTAGAGAAGTGCTAGTAAGGAGAACACTCACCTCTCCTTCAACTAAGGGTACCCTAAGGAGTAAAAGAAGGAGAAATTCAAGCGAAAGAATGTAAGTATCCCCTCGCCTGCAGTGTAATAGTTGTGTATGATTCTTTGCTTTTGTGGTTTTCGAAAATGGGAGTTTTTCCCCTTTGTAAGTTTCGGCCACCCCTTAAGGGGAGGCCTTGGTTACTCCTTGATAGATGAGAAGACCCCTTGAGATGTAGGGTATATATGTATGTTGATTTTCTTCATGATGTTATGAACAAAAAAAACTAGGGTTTTACCCTTGTGTAAGTTTCGGCCAACACCCAAAGAGGAGGCCTTGGTTACTCCTTGATGCATAAGGAAACCCCTTGGAATTTAGGGTATACTTATATGATGTTTTTCTACATGTTGTGGTGACAAAAATTAGGGTTGAACACCCTATAAGGTTTCGGCCAAAACATGAAGCAAAGAGGGTTTAGGGTTGTATGATTTTCTATGATGTATCCATGTTTAGTAGTGTAGACAAAGTGTTTGTGTAAATGTTTGTATGAAACCTAAGTTCAAGAACCCTAGTTTCCCCTACCCTTGACTTTCGGCCAACCCTAGGAGAATTAGGGTTTAGGGGGTGCCTGATTATCCTAGGATGTATTCTTGGCATAATATGTTGCATGATATGTATGTAAAGGTTAAACTACCCTACGAGACATGATTATGTTTAGTAAGATGATATGTATATGCATGAGATGTCTAAATGAAATGCTTGATTGAAAATCTTAATGTTCCCTAGCATGTGATATTCGGCCAAGGCATGAGCATTAGGGATTGTGAAGGTTAAACTACCCTACGAGACATGATTATGTTTAGTAAGATGATATGTATATGCATGTGATGTTTAAATGGAATGCTTGATTGGAAAATCTTAATGTCCCTAGCATGTGATATTCGGCCTAGGCATGAGCATTAGGGTTGTGAAGGTTGATTACTCCATGATGTATGCTATGCTTAGTATGATACATGATATATATATATATATGTGATGCTTGTATGGGATATTTGATGTCAAAAAAATCTAAGCTACCTTTTCGGCCAAACCCTAGGTTTAGGGTTAGGAAGGGTGAAATTAAACCATGAAGCATGTTATGATATGAATATGATTGATGTGACCAATTTTGTCATATATAAGTATGTGTAAGTGCTTGAAATGTGATGTATGTACGAGCATGTCTATATAGCCCATGGGGCACCCTTTATGAATTGCATGGGATATGTATGATAAAGTTCTTGAAAGGATACTCCACTAAGTATGGGATCAAGAGCACCCCTTATGTTGTGTGGTGTGTCCCTACGGGATCATGAGCACCCTTGAAGAGTGGTGTGTCCCTTAAGAGTGGATTTGGAGTACTCCTTAGCATATATGTAAAAGCATGATAAGTATTTTACTTTGGAAGTTGTGTACCCGACTCGGAAGGGGGTCGTTAAACAAATCCGGGGTGGATGTTAACGTAAGGTCATGGCTCCGGTAGGACGGAAGGGTCCTGCTCTAATTGGTTGGTGGCTCGCTACCCCAATTCATTAGGGAACGCGCAATATGTGGTACGTGCAATATGTGGTACACAACTGGGCCCTATATGATATGGATGTATTTTTAAGTAATACCGTTATGGAATTGTTTTGAAAACATTCATTGAAAACATTTATTATAAGTGAAGGGTATGCTTAAGGTACTTTATACTGCATGCTTAGAAACTTTGATGTTAGTATGCTTTGATGAACTCATGCTTATGATTTATTATGTGTACATGTTGTATTTCTTTCGTATGGATTTTGCGAGTAGGACAGGATCCTTACTAAGCATTTGTGCTTACTAGTATGTGTTGTCTTATGTTGCAGATAAGGGTAAGGAACACTTAAACTAAAGGAAGAGGCAGAAGGCTGAAGATGTGTGGGGTGGTGGCTCGGGAAAGAAAGATTTCTATATCTACTTTATTATGCTTTTGTTAATGTCTCTTTGATGATGAAATAATATGTGAACCTATCATAACTCTTTATTAAGATAGTTCAAATGACGTTCTAGTATGCATATCACTTGATAGTTTTAAACAAGCATGCTCAGTACTTAGTCCTTGCATTGTTTGTTTTAATTTTATGCTAGAAGATAGAAAAAAATATTATTATATGATTGATTGTACGTAACCCCGCCCCGAGAGTAGATATAAGGGCGGGCGTTACATTTGTACTCGGGAGTAAAACCTTAGGCTTAGGTCTACCAGTCGACTGGTCCAGGGCCAGTCGACTGGTGTTGACTGGAACAGCTAGAAGATTCGAACGTTGTACTGTAACGGTCGAATCTGAGTGGTACCAGTCGACTGCCCCAAGGGCAGTCGACTGGTAGCGGTTGTTTTCAGATTTGAGCCCTATTTAAATGGGCTCATTTCCTACTCTCTAGTTTGACGAAACTCACTTGGATAAATTGGGTTAGTAGTCTATTGTGATCAGAGTGCATCCGAAGTGTTGTGGCGAGGTTTCTCCACCCACAAGATGCGACAGATCTAGCAGGAGATTATCCGAGGGTTGATCCACCGAAGGATTCTTGGATTAGTCACCCGACCGGGGTGGATACCAAGTAAATTAGGTTGTTAGCATTGTTTATTTCTTATTTACTTTGCATATTATTGTTTCCGCTGCGCTAACAACTTTGTAGAGATCAAAACTACGAAAAAGTGCTATTCACCCCCCTCTAGCACGCCTAAAACGATCCATCAGTTGGTATCAGAGCAAGTTACCACTCTTGATTGGACTAACTGCCAAGGGAGTACTTGCTAGAGGATGAAGAACATGGAAGATAAGCTAGGGGACGATATAAACTCACCTCCACCGTATGATCATAAGGATTTTGGGTATTGGAGAGCTAGGATGAAGATGTGGCTCGGCATGGATTAGGAGTGCGTAATGGTGATAGAAGAACCATTTGAGATTCCTAAGGACAACCATGGAAAGAAGCTCCGACCTAGGTATTAGACCAAGGAGCAACAATAATAAGCAAGGGCCAATAAGAAGGTAATTAATATTTTGGTTAATATTGTGCCTACTAATATTTTGGGTGATGTAGGGAATTACAAAAATGCATATGAGTTATGGAACAAATTTGACAAGTGTCGTGAGAACCCTACACAAACTCGAGGAATAGAGGAGTCCGAAGAAATGAGCTCAAGTGTCCAAGAAGACCAAGGAGAAGGTGAATTATCAAGTGAAGTGGAGACATTGAGTGAAAAAGGATCCACCTCATCCGAAGAAGAAGAAGAAGTATCACTATCAAGGATTGAGGGGGAGGAGAGACCCTCATCCACATCAGAGCAAGAAAAGGCTTCAAACTCCACCAAAGTCAAGTCAAAAGAGCATATTATATCCTTTAGGTGCAATAAAAAGGGGTACTATAAGAATAAGTGTCCACTAGGTAAAAAGGAGGTAATTCCTAAGCCCAAATCCATTCAGTTTAAATCTAATACGTGTTGTAGGAATGAGGAAGCTCAAAACAGAAGAGGGAGAATTCGATGTTTCTCATGCGGGGAGCTTGGGCATTATCATACAAAATGTCCAAGAAGTTAAGAGCTCAAGAAGATGGAGCATCTTAGGAAATGGGAGAAAGAAGAAAGGAAGAGGAGCACTTATCAAGGGGGAGACCCATGGGTAAGGGACGTAACCTCTAATTCTACTTATGCTTCAAATTTTTCAATGTATGCTTGAAATGTTTGCTTGAATAATAGAATTGATAACAATTGCATGCCCATGCGTGGTTTTGCTTTTAAATATCATGATAGGAATAGAAACACTTTTGTATGCCGGAACACCAAACATTCTATGATGCATGATAAATCTAGGAACTCTATAAATAAGGACCAAAGCATAAACTCTAGGAAAGGAAGAGATATGCCTAGAAAAATAGGTAGACCTAGCAACAATTAAATTAGATCTAGTGCTCCTAAGGTTAGGAAGTTAGAAAAAGAAAATCATGTTTTAAGAGCAAAACTTGATCAGTTAGAAAGAAACCTAGGTAGGGTCATTCAAGGGTCCAAGAGATTGAACATGATATCAAAAGACCAAAATCATAGGGATGATAGGTCGGGTCTAGAATACCACCCTAGGAGGGCTAATGTTGATAAATATCATATTCAAGGATGCCCTATAACTACGGTAGAGAAAAAGTCAAAAATGGCAAAGAAAAGACATTTGAAGTAAAAGGAAAGAAATTAACTAAGAAAAAGGTCTATAGGGTCAAGATAGTGATAGTGGAAGGTCAAGAGGCACCGAAAGAGCACCGGTGTGGTCTTGCCTTTGTAGATGAGTTACCTAGGAGGGTAACTAGGGCTAGGAGCTCAAGAGAGAGCTTTGGAAGCCAAAATGGGTTCCATGGTCAATGGATCTCAGGTGGTTTTCTCCTAGGAGATTGAAGAAGATTATAGGGTGTGCCAAGAGGGTTAAAAGGCAAAGGTTGGTCTTAATCCTAGAGAATTGTCACACTAAAGGGAGATTTATGGAATAAAAGGAAGAAATTGGGATGTTAATGGAGAAATAGGTTTTAATGTCTAACTACCATATAAATTGATGCTAAGAATGGATTATGAATGAGTATGGGAAGGAGCATCAAGGTAAGGTCAAAGTTAAAACTTTTGGGAAAGGTTTCATGATACACTTTAAGAAAACTTGGAGTTTATATCAATCATGGAATTCAGGATAATTTTGATTAAAATTATATTTTTCCCAAGTAGACTTAGCATCCACAAATCCATCCATGAAATTTCATAATTTTTGGGAATTTATGGAATTAGTTAGGCATTTCTGAAGTTTGGATTGAAAATCTGAAATTCAGAATATCAGAAACCAGTCGACTGGCTGAAGGTCAGTCGACTGGTAAAACCCACAGAATGCAATTACAGCCCAGTCGACTGCTTCGGGGGCAGTCGACTGGTAGAACTCGTAATAACGTTCTGTGAACTCTATCAGTCGACTGGCCACTTGCCAGTCGACTGGTGCGCAGGATCTATAAAAGAAAAAGGGCGCACGGGGTGGCCGAAACCTAGGGTTTTTGCGGTCCACCCCGGCGAGTTCTTCTCCTCCCAAGATCCTCTTGCGTTCTAGGCCTCCCCCGAGCCCTAAAATCCCCTCCTAAGCCATCCTCTACTTCGGATCTACCTCTAGGGTTGGTGGAAAATCCCGCTTCTCAAGCCATTTTTCTCAAAACCAACAACATGAAAAGATTAGCAAAGAGGTATAATGATTTAAGGTTTATTTCTCCATTTAGACTTTGTATTGATACTAATATGATGATTTGTGTATATTTTCATTGGTACTTTCTCTTTTGGGGGTTATCTTGGTATGCATGCATGTGTTTGGGATATTAGGTGTGTGTATAAGAGGTCTAGGGGTGAAGGTTCATCCCTACCAGGTCCACAAGCTCCAGAAGAGTCAATGTTTAGGAGCTTAGAGTGTAAAAAGAGATTTGAAGAGAATGAGTTTGTTCCATTGCCTTGTCGGTACCTTAACAAAACCTATTTCGAAGAAAAAGCGCCACAAATTATTGAGATGGTGACTCACTTTGGCATAGAACAATTGGTATACTGCCAACATGATACTAATCTTGATCTATGCAAGGAGTTTTATGCGAATTTGACTTGTATTGATTCAGAAAATGATATTTATGAATCAAGAGTGGCCGGCGTTACCATTCCCTTCACAGCCATGATTCTAGCCAGTTTCTTAGAGTGTCGGGTGTCCAACAATGTCAATACCTATTTTCCCAATGTCATTGAGCCGCTTGAGTTTCCAAACGTCACCGTCGATCAGATTCATCTCCACTTTTTTAGAAGACATAGGCATGAATCTGAGCGTACCTTTGATGCAAAGCCCATAAGTCCATTTAGCCATGCTCTATATAAGATTGTTGTAGAGTGTATCCTACCCATTGTTACTAAGGGGAGGGCAAGGATTCGACTGTCTCACTTAGTAATGATGTACGCTCTTGAGCGATGGTTGGACATAGATGTGTCTTTGCATGTGTTTGCCTCCTTCTGTCACTTTTCCCAGAGTGTTAATGGACAAATCTATATGCCTTTTTGCCATGTGTTGACTGAGCTTTTCCAATTACGTTTCGGTATTCGTGTCACTGGTGGTCAAGTCAAGCACCTGTCTAAGGACTATGACCAAATTGGCACTCGCCAATTGTCCTTGGAAGGTATTGAGAGCAGGCAGGGGACCTTTGTTTGGAGGGAGCGCCCTGAGGCCGCTGATGCAGATGAGGAGCCCGCCAAGCTGGTGACACGTTCAGAGTACAACCAGCTCCGGTCCGATGTACACACACTTCAGGAGGATGTTCATGTCACCCGTGAGGATGTACATGAACTTCGGCAGGCGGAGCAGCGGCTTGAGGCAAAAGTGGATAGGATTATTACCCGCCAGGACGATATGTACGAGATGATGCAGCAGTTGCATCTCGCGTTTCAGGTTCCTCCTCCTCCCCCTACTCCACCTCCAGGCGGTGACGACCACATGTTCTTCTGATCAGATGGTGCAGTTGTTGGGAGTTTTCAGTGTTGAGAGTTTTTTTTGTTCGACGTTTTATTAAACCTCTCAAACACTTTCTATTTTGATGATTGTATTTATTTGGATGACTTCCGGCCTTTTTGGCCCTAGGTACTCTTGTGATGGTTATGTCTTGACAGATCTTATGACTCCATGTATTGTACATTTTCCTTCATGCTATCTTATTAAGATCTTGTCTTATTTTGATGATGTCTTTGGTTTTAAGTGCTAATTTATTTCTAAAACAGTTTGGTTTCAATTATGCTTCTTATATATGGGTTCTTATAATGGTTTGTAATCCCATAGTAGTTACATGGTTCACTATATATTGGTTGCAAGTTGCATAATAAAATATTTATAGAACCAGGCATGGGAATGTGTTGATCTTATAATCATTTAGACTCAAGAGAAAAAGAGGGGGAGCTTTTGTCAAAATGAATACATGTATATGGAAAATGGGGAGTTTGGGAATCATTTTAAAAGACAAATAGAGTTCCTAGAGAATGACAAGTATAGGATACCATCGTTAGAACTCTATGTTGATACAAAATTGCCTTTATTTGAGAAATTTTTGAGATTGTGCCAAAAGTCAAGCACGGTTGATGTTTCTCATTAATTAAATTTTTCTAGGGTAGCGAATACCTTAACAATCATGCTTGCAAAGTTTCACATTTTTCCAGATTTTCTGGAATTTTTTATTCGTTTATGAATTTCGGCTGAATTTCTGAAACCTATCATATCAGTCGACTGGTACTGTGGACAGAATGGGGTTTGTGATTTCTGAGGAGTTTTTCAGAAATCTGGTTAAGTTCTATTTGGCACCTAGGGTAGGGTTGCTTGAGGCAATCTTTTAATGGTGTATTGGGGGAGAACTTGGGTGTTAAGTTAGGTTTGGGTTGAAACTTAATTTTGATACTGTGAGTTTTATTTTGGGAAAACTTAACTTTGGGATTAGCAATAAGAATTGAAATTTGGGAGAAAGCATAGGTTAAGGGGGAGTTTGCCTCGTGTGTGTTATGCTTGAATTTCAATTGCTTTTGCTATTGTTATTGCTATATGTTTAACTAACTCAACATATTGCCACACATCAAAAAGGGGGAGATTGTTGGGGCAATCGGCCCTGAGATGATCTGGAGGATCATGATATTTTGATGTGTGGGCAATATGGTTAAGTTAGGATTTGAGTTGTTCTTATATGTGCACATGAGTGTGCAGGTGTACAGGTACACATGGACTTGGTTGATATCTTCAGGTGAAGGTTGGCATGGAGGTAAGCTAAAGGTTTGTGTGCGCATCCGAGGGACCGTTGGATAGCAGAGATGATGAGCCGAGGGATACGGACTTCAAGGCGTACGTGAAGGGTGGCATGGAGGCAAGCTGGAGGCTTGCGTGTGCATCTGAGGGATGAGGGCCGAAGATGAAGAGGGCGCGAAGGCAACAGTCATGACTGCTGGTGAAAAGTCAACTGAGTTGTAAGTGTCTGAGTATGGGTGTGTGTACTCAGGGGCTAAGCCGGGAGGGTTTGAGTGCGGAGAGATTTGTACTCCGGAGTAAAACCTTAGGCTTAGGTGTACCAGTCGACTGGTCCAGGGGCAGTCGACTGGTGTTGACTGGAACAGCTGGAAGATTCGAACATTGTACTATAACGGTCGAATCTGAGTGGTACCAGTCGACTTCCCCAGGGGCAGTCGACTGGTAGTGGCTGTTTTCATATTCGAGCCCTATTTTAAGGGGCTCGTTTCCTACTATCTGGTTTGACGAAACTCGCTTGGATAAAGTGGGTTAGTAGTCTATTGTGATCAGAGAGCATCCGAAGTGTTGTGGCAAGGTTTCTCCACCCACAAGGAGCGACAGATATAACCGGAGGTTATCCGGGGGTTGATCCACCAAAGGATTCTTGGATTAGTCACCCAACCGGAGTGGATACCAAGTAAATCTGGTTGTTAGCATTGTTTATTTCTTATTTACTTTGCATATTATTGTTTCACTGCGCTAACAACTTTGTAGAGATCAAAACTACGAAAAAGTGCTATTCACCCCCTCTAGCACGCTTAAAACGATCCATCATTAATGATTTTTGTCTCGTCAACCTAACTTCTCAAGGGATGCATGAACATTTTGAGTAATTAGGTTGATCCTAACATCTCACCTCATTTCTAGCAAACAAAAATATTTTGTTAAACCTTATAGTTTGTATGTGATGTCCCCAAGTTGCCCAATAATTGTTGCTTAATAATTTGAAATAATCACGAAGGATATTGTTTTCTTTTCAATCCTATGAAGCACGACACATTCCCAACTCCCTTCTTAAGAAACTAAATTCATTCTCGGGGAGTGGTATCGTAAAAATGTCTGCTATGTTCGATTTTGACTCTATATGTGAGAGTACAATATCTCCTCTAGCAACATGATCTCTAATGAAGTGGTGATGCACTTCAATGTGCTTGGTCCTTGAATGATGGATAGGATTTTTAGTAAGGTTTATCGTGCTTATGTTGTCACACAACACTTGCACACCCTTGTAGGTTAATCCATAGTCCTCTAGTGTGTGAATCATCTACAACAATTGCGATACACTCTCTCCCATGGTGATATATTCTGTCTCGGTCGTGGAGAGAGAAACACAATGTTGCTTCCGACTTGACCAACTCACTAATGATGACCCAAGAATTGGCAACCCCCACATGTGCTCTTCCGATCCAATTTGCACCCAACATAATCGAAATCGGTGTACCTAATTAAGTCAAATGACTCGGTACGGGGTACCAAAGACCTACTTCAATTGTGCCCTTAAGGTATCTCAGAATTCTTTTAACGACAATCAAATGAGATTCCTTGGCACAGACTTGGTATCTAGCGCACATACCCACAACAAAAAGAATATCAGGGCGACTAGCTGTGAGGTATAGCAAACTATTTATCATGCACCGATATTGGGTTAGGTCAACAGGCTTTCCACTCTCATCATTGTCTAATCTTGTATTTGTTGCCATGGGAGTGGTTACCTCTTTAGAATCACTCATGTTAAATTTTTGGAGCATCTCTTGAGTGTATTTCAATTGGTGCACATGGATTCCATCTCGAGTTTGTTTGATTTCGAGTCCAAGGAAGAATGTCAATTCTCCCACTAGACTCATCTCAAATTCACTCTCCATGTGTCCAATAAATTCATTCAAATAGCCCTTGTTGTTGGAGCCACAAATTATGTCATCGACGTATACTTGGGCTACAAAGATGCTGTCACTATCCCTTCATAGTAATAGTGTAGGATCTATTTGTCCTCTCACGAAGCCTTTTTCGATAAGAAATGTCGACAACCACTCATACCAAGCACGAGGAGCTTGTTTAAGGCCGTAGAGCGCCTTCTTGAGCTTGAACTCGTGGTTTGGAAATTCGGAATTTTCAAACCCTGGAGGTTGTTCGACATAGACCTCTTCTCTTATGAAACCATTTAAGAAGGCCTATTTAACATCCATTTGATAGAGTTTGAAACCTCTATGAGCTGCAAATGCAAGCATCAATCGAATGGATTCTAATCGTGCCACGGGAGCATAGGTCTCATCGTAATCAAGGCCTTCAACTTGACTATAGCCCTTGGCTACTAAGCGTGCCATGTTTCTTACAATTTCTCCCTTATGGTTCAATTTGTTTTTGAAGACCCATTTGGTTCCAATAATGGTGGTCTTCTTAGGTCTAGGGACTAAGTCCCAAACTTGGCTTCTCTCAAATTGACCTAATTCGTCTTGCATAGCAATAATCCAGTCGGGATCATGCAATGCCTCGTCAATTTTCCTAGGTTCAATTTCTGAAATTAAGGCAACTTCATTAGCCTCATTCCTAAAGAATGATCTAGTTCTAACCCCTTGATGGATGTCTCCAACAATTTGGTCTTGGGGATGACTAGAGGCTAACCTAGTTTGCCTTGGTGTCGGAGGTGCTTCTTGGATGGTGTCACTAGACACAGGCTCAGCCTCAGGATCCGGTTGAGCTTCATGTTTTCTAGGCTCACCGTCATCAGATTCATCAGCACCATCTCCAACACTCGGGCTCTCATCCAAACCTAGTTTCCTAAGTTTGAATTGAACTCCTTCTAGATCTTCTGATTGATCAATTGCTTTTGGAATCTCCACAAAAACAACATCAGAAGATTCTTCGACCAATCTAGACTTTTTGTGAGTGAAGCTTCACTCTCCTGGTGAGTGAAGCTGGGCAATAAGTCTTGGTCGTAGACTGGGCACTAAGACCTGATCCAGGGGATTGGGCAAAAGTCCAACTGGAGGAGCCGGTTGGCAAAAAGGTAAACTCTCCTGGGAGGAGTAGGTGAGGGCGCGCACCCCGTAGGAGTGAATATTAGGCATTGGTTCGACCTTGGGATCTATATGGGAAGCCCAAAGTCAGATCCAAGATAGCTCAGGCTGTAAATCATGCTTATATCTATATCATTTATATGTTACTTTTGCTTTGGATTTAACCTTGGTTGCAGGAACGAAGGGATGGAGGTTTCTGCTCCCAGGCGCCTGAATGAGTTCAGGAGCTCAATGGTTAGGCGCCTGTGTTGATACAGGCGCCCCAGACAGAGGGTATTTCCAAGCAACTCGAAGCAAGCTACCACATCAGCCATTAAGGTGCTTGTGTTCATACAGGCGCCCCTGTTAGCTCAGGCGCCCTGGTTGAGGGGGTAAGCGCTGGCCAAGTCTACGGATTAAGATTCACGTAGTGAGGGCCACATGTCAGGCGTCCCCTTCAGCATAGGCGCCCCAGCTATGAGTTTAAATAGGGGTTCACCCCCTTGGCTTCAAAGACAACAATTTCCTACGCATTCATTCAAGCGATCTGCTCCAAATGCTCTGTGCTTAATACTCAAGTGCAAACGACGACCCGCGGCTACGACACTCCAATCTTTTGATCGTCGGTATAAGTTTAGTTTAAGTGCTGTAATTTTTAATTCTATATTTGAACATCAACTTGTAATTATTTTACGCAATATAGAATTGCCCATCGTAAACGGTCAAGGACCGTGGGCCTTGGAATAGGAGCCGACTGCGACTCCGAACCAAGTAAAAATAAACGTGTTACCATTGTTTTGCTTTTCTGCTGCGCAATTACTCTAAGTTTTTCAAAAAAATTGTCGATCGATATTCACCCCCCTCAATCGATTCAAACCGATCCCACAAGTGGTATTAGAGAGGGTGGTTTAAACTTGGTGCAACCACCAGTTGAGCATTTTTTTTGCATTTTCAAATTTTAAATATATCTTTTCGTATTTTTCTCATTAATCGAGGTTGGTACAACACCTCTCGATTTTTTCTTTATTACTATTTTTTCCGCATTATTAATCTAAGACTAAGACTTGGAACAAGTTTTCTGTCAATTCTTTTTTCGTTAAAAATTAGATGACCTTGCAAGAAGGGTACAATAGCGCCAGACCACCACTCTTCGCGGGAGAAGATTTCTCCTATTGGAAGAGTAGGAAGGAAGTCTATCTGAAAACTCAGGTGGACATGTGGATCATCGTCCAGTCTGGGCTGGAGATACCTAAGAACGCACAAGGCGTGGTACAAAGCTACACTGAGTAGGATAGTCCACTCAAGAAGAAAATCGAGGTAGACGCAAAAGCTACCCAAACCTTACAATTCAGCCAGACAAAAGAGAAGTTGAACTGTGTAGGACCCTTCAGCAATGCGAAGGAGCTCTGGAACAAGCTGATTGAGTTACACCATGCTACACCTGAAACCTGAATCAGCAAAAGGGATTTGTTGCTCAACAGACTCTACACGATAAAGATGCACGACGAAGAATCAACAACTCAACTCCACGGTAGGATCCAGGAGCTAATGGACGGGCTGCACACTATAGGTTACAAGGTCGATATAATACTGCACACTAATGAACGGGTTGCACGACCATGAATCTTATCCTTGGGGATCCAATACTGGTTTAGTCCAGCTTTATTTGTTTAAACATAGGTTAGGGACCCATGCTTGGACTCAGGTTCTAGCTTGGTTCAACATGGAATAGTAAGACCGTTGTCGCGATTTGGTTCAATAACCTAGTCCGGATTGATCTGCCTCCTGACTGGCACGCAATCTAGAGATCTCGGACTGAACCTCAGTCTGAAATGCCTCCTGACTGGTACACATCTGAGAAACCTCGGAGCTGATCCCCTGCCGCTAGAGCTCGGACACATGAAACTCATGCTGCATAGACTGCTCAAGCTCCGTGATCTGCCAGCGGAGATCAGGATCAGGCTCGTACTCGTAGTCTGCTACAGCGGGCCCCTCATGATGAACAGTCGGAGCTGCTGGTACCTGTACGTGTGTGGCCCGTGGAAGCTTGCCTAACCTTCGCCCATCCTTCGACAGAAGGCCTTGGGGTCCGACAATGATCCCTGACTTGGCAAACGCGCGTTTGCCAAGTCGGCAATCCTGCCGAACCATGGGCACCGTCCTGCCCTTGGTCACATCTATACCGACCGTCTGAAGCCAATCAGTAATGATGTGCCCAAAAGGCATGTAGATGGTGCGACGGTTGGGCTCTCTGTAGGAGACGATAGACTCGAAGATACTCACCATGATATCAAAATCCAACTATCGATCCATCCCATAGAGCATTAGACAGTGGAATGGGCGGATCTCAGCAAGAGGTTTTGAAGTTATGGGTAGAATGCATTGGGTGATGATCTTGAATATAATGTAATCTACAGGAGACAATCTGAGGGAAGCACAAGTAGGGAAGTCACTATCAAGCTCATCGAGACCATCCGGCCTGGGGTGGCCGAAAAAGTACTCGTAAATGGAATATGGGGTGACATCCAAGAATGGAACTGGTAAACGGGCTGGAAGGGTAGGAAACATGGACAAGCTATTCGGTGAACGCCAAAAGCCCAGATACTCTAAGAAAGTAGAGTAAGTAAAATCTAGGTCTTTCTTGGCCACCCGAGTAGTGTACACATGAATGCCAGCAGTGGAATACATGTTGTTATAGAATCTGGAGACCAAGTCGACATTGATCTCGTGTTCCATAAAAAGAAAAGACTCCATATTATAGAATTCGATGATCTATTTGATCGTGGGACAATTGTCGTAGACAAAAGATCTATCTACGTTACGACAAGGGAGAGGCTTAAAGGTAGTGTTGAGGAACTTCTGTTCGAAGTAGGAACTCACAAATCTAGAACTACCAGAGGGTTGGGGTCTTTGGGAGGGTCTAGATGATGATGAACCTTTCCCCTTTGAAGTCCCTTCGGCAGGTTCTTTGCCTTTGGTAGATTTTCTAAACATTTGAAAAATGGTCAATGGTAACAAATTGGATCATGACATACACACAATTTTGATCAAATGAAAAGAGGGTCACGACAAGATACACCACACAACCAAAAGATCAATGGGATTGAAATTTGAGGGCACGAGAAGGGACCCATGCTTTGTTCAACATGGAATAGTAAGACCGTTGTCGCGATTTGGTTCAATAACCTAGTCCGGATTGATTAAGAACGGACTTCTTTTTTCCAAGAATCATGTCATGATTCTTGGAACCCGATGTGAACCATTCTAAGGCAACTCTGAGATCCTTGACTTGAGTTCTCAAGGAGGAATTCTCTTCCTCATGCTTTTGGACTTGAGTTGTGTTTCCTTCTTGAGTTGACTCGGTCAAGGAACTTGAGTTGACTTCCTCTTTCAGGGGTTTTACTTCCTGTCAGAGGGTTTCATCCTAGATGTTGGTATTCGCCAATTTTCATGACAGGTAAGAAATTAGATCATACAACTCAGATTCTGGATAACCTCTTACCGTGATTTGTCCATCCTCCGAGATGGAGTGCTTTCCGGTGCTGATGTCCTCTTCTGGTTTCGGTTCTGTTCCAGAGTTGATGTCCTTTGAGGCGGTCAAGGTGAGTAGGTTCGAGTGCGGAGCTTCTTCTTCTTCTTCGGAGGAAGACTCGACCCATGTGGCTTGAAGCACCTTCTTCCTTTGGGCCTTCTTGTTCTCCTTTAGGTTGGGGCACTCTAATATGAAGTATCCCTTCATGATGCACTCGTAGCAGGTTATGTTGCCCTTGCTCTTCTGGCTCGTCGAGGGTTTCGATGGATCTTCCATTTTCCGGCTTGACTTCTTCTTGCTCGTTTAGTTTTTGAGCTGTTTGAGGTAGTCGCGAGCTAGCCGGACCAGTTTTGGATGATCCGCTTCATTGTCGTCAGATTCCGAGTCTAAGTCGGACTCGGGTACTGGTTGACTCTTCTTTTTCTGAGTTCTTCCTTGAGTTTTACCTGCAACAAATGTAATACCCTTCTCGACCAATGTAGTATTAGTCGGTTCATGTAATTCTAACTCAAAAAACAATCCATCTAATTTTATTTCAGATAGATTCCTGGAAACCATGTAGGCATCCACCATAGATGCCCACAGTGTGTTTCTCGGGAATGAGTTTAAGGTATACTTGATTAGGTGATGATTTTCGACCTTGTGACCTATAGTGTGAAGCCCGTTCATTAACTCCTGCATCCTTGCATGGAGCTGTGCTACAGTTTCCCGGTCGTGCATCCTTATCGTGTATAGTCTGTTGAGCAACAGATAACTATTTGCTGATTCGCGTGTCAGAAGTACCTTCATGTAGCTCAATCAGCTTGTTTCTGAGCTCTTTAGCGCTGCTGAAGGGCCCGACATAGTTCAGCTCTTCTTTCGTCAGGTCACATTGTAAGGTTTGGGTAGCTTTTGCATTTGCCTCGATCTTCTTCTTTAGTGGATCGTCCCACTCAGTGTAGTGTTGCACCACGCCATGTGCATTTTTGGGTATCTCCAGTCTGGACTGGATGATAATCCACATGTCCACCTAAGTTTTCAGGTGGACCTCCATCCTACTCTTCCAGTAGGAGAAATCTTCTCCGCTGAAGAGATGTGGTCTAGTAGTATTGTATCCCTCTTGTATGACCATTTAATTAAACTGAAAAAATTTACAAGAAAACTCGTCCCAAGACTAAGTCTTGGATTAGTAGTGCGGCAGGAAAAAATAGTAATAAGAAAAAAATTGAGTGGTGTTACACCAACCTCGATTAACATGAAAAATACAAAAAAAATATTTAAAATTCGAAAAAAAATGTTCAACTGGTGGTTGCACCAAGTTTGAGCTTCCCGCTCTGATTCCACTTGTGGGATCATTTAGAATTGATAGACGGGGGGGGGGGGGGGGGAGTGAATATCCATCAATAATTTTTTGGAAAAACATAGAGTAGTTTGCGCAGCGGAAAAGCAAAACAATGCTAACACGTTTGATTTTACTTGGTTCGGAGTCGCAGTCGGCTCCTACTCCAAGGCCGATGGTCCTTGACCGTTTACGATGGGCAATTCTATATTGTGTAAAATTGTTACAACTTGAGTACAAATATAGAATTTAAAATATAGCACTTAAACGAAAATTATACCGATGATCGGAATTTAAAATAAGCCTAATGTTCCCTCCTACGAGGAACCTATCCTCACCTACACCTCTCAGGAGAGTTTACCTTTTTGCCAACCAGCTCTTCTGGTTTGGATTTTTACCCAATCTCCCGGATCAGGTCTTCGTGCCCAGTCCATGGCCAAGACTTATTGCCCAGCTTCACTCACCAGGTCTTCGGTGCCCAGTCTATGACAAGGACTTATTGCCCAACCTTATGTCAGGACTTAGGTGCCCAGCCCACGGCCATGACTTAGTGCCCAATTCTTTGAAGTAGGACATCGTGCCTAGTGTACCTGGGACTTTTCCTGCACACTCGAGTAGCATTGTTAGATCACAATAAAACCTCAACTTCTCAATCCTTTGCCATTATCAAAACACAAGTTTGACTTTGGTGCTTCCGACACCAACAAGTTGGGTTTTGTTATGATTTCTTCGTCAAATATAACATTCATGGTTTCTTCAATTCTACGGGTATTTTTGTTATAGACCCTATATGCCCGACTCGTGGTTGGGTATCCCATAAAAATTCCTAGGGTTGATTTTGATTGAAATTTTGCTAGATAGTCATTTGTATTTTGTATATGTACCTTACACCCAAATACTCTTAGATAATATAGGTGGGGTATTCTTTGGTAATAGATTTCATAAGGTGTTTTATTGTGTCTTTTATTTATTATTACCCTGTTTTGAATATAACAGGTGGTGTTTATTGCTTCTGCCCAGAATTGATTGGTTAAGCTATATTCATTGAGCATGGTCCTAGCGGCTTCTTGAAGAGTTCTATTTTTTCTTTCAACTATCCTGTTTTGTTGGGGGGTTCTTAGGTAGGAAAATTCATGAATATAGACATTTATTCTACATAAATCATTAAACTTTTGATTTTCAAATTCTCCCCCATGATCATTTCTTATTCATTTAATTTGTGTATCTTTTTGATTTTCTAACATTTTACATAAGTTGTTAAATGATTCAAATGTTTCATCTTTAGTTTTTAAAAATTTAACCTAGGTAAATCTAGAGTAATCATCAATAATTACTAAGCAGTATCGATTTCCGCTTAGTGACTTGGTTCCATGAGAATCAAATAGGTATAGGTGTAGGAGCTCAAGTGTGGCTTGGGTTATGTCTGATTGGGTAGATTTGTTGGTTGATCTTGGTTGTTTACCTTGTTGACATGGGTTACAGATTGAATTTTCAAATTTTTTAATTTTTGGCATTCCCTTAACTAGTCCATTTTGACTTAATTTAGAAATTCATTTTGTGTGAGTATAACCTAGTCTCCTATGCCAAAGGTTAGTTTCTTCAAGTTGGGTCAAAAGACACTTAGGTGATGATGGTAGATTAATAGTATAGATATTATTTTTTTATTCCCTTAAGGATTATTTTTGAGTCATGTATGTTCCTTTTAAGGCAGTCAGAGTTAGTGAAGGTGACTATATAACAAATATCATATTGTTGACTAATGTTAAGCAAGTTAAATTTAAAATTATCAACCAATAAAACCTTTTTGATAATAAAATCAGAATTTAACATGATATTACCTGACCCAATTACCTTAAGTGTGACATTATTGCCAAATGCCACTGAGTCTAGATTTTTGTTCTTGATTTTATTGAACTTCAATTTATCCTCAGTCACATGTCTCGAGCATCTACTATCCAACATCTACTGGTCCAAACCATTATGTTCCTACACATAATGTATTTTTATTTTGATCCAGTTATTTAGAGGTGTAAGGATATATTGTTTGAATTTCACTGCCTAGTCTGTCTCACCAAGTCTAGGTTATTAGTCATGTTACTCCTATGAGTAATTTTGTGAGACAGGTTTTCAACATAAAAGTTGTTAAATTGAATTTTTGAAATTATTAAGTTGAGACAATGTTAAATAGAATTATTAAGATATTAAGTTAAATTTTAAATTGAATTTAAAAAATTTTAAGTTAAATTTTAAAAATGTTAAATTGAATTAAGATGAATTTTAAAAAAATGTGAAGTTGAATCTTAAAAATATTAAGTTGAATTTTAAAATTGTGAAGTTGAATTTTAAAAATGTTAAATTAAATTTTTGAGAATTATTATGTTGAATTTTGAAAATGTTAAATTAAATTTTCGAAAATTATTAAGTTGAATTTTGAAAATGTTAAATTAAATTTAAGTTAAATTTTTAAACTTGATTAAATGTATATTAGGAGTAAAATTAATTGAGTTTGTTGGGTTGGACTATATTATTAGGTCATAAACATCTCTCCCATTTCTAAGTGACAAAATATATATCCTTATATGTTTTATGAGATGCATTAATTTTATCTTGGTTTTATGTTAACACTATTATTTAATTTAAACTTGTGTTATATTTGGGTTTAATAATTAATAAGTTAAATAAATTTCAATAATCGGCTTCAAAGTCTTGGCGAGGCATAGAGTCCTTCTTTGGTCGTAGCCTTATTGGATCATCAACCCTTTCCTAGACAAAGTCTTTTAAAGAAATTTTATTCTCAAATTACATATTGAGAAACCTTGGTCTAACTAGTTGAGGATTTAGAGAGGTAGCTTCGGTTAGTTCCACCTGACTAATAGGACAAAATAGGGTGTGCCTTACCCTACCTGACCTTTTAGACAGGTTTCCTTAACGTACTATCATCTCGCCCCACCCTAATACAAAGTTGTACAAGTTTCAACTAAGTCAGATCCTTATCTAATAATTCCTAAGTCTAAGCATAATATTTTGCAGAAAATAAAATAAGCAAGCATCAAACAGACGCAGAAAAAATTAAATTTATCTAATTATAAAAATGGTTTCTATATTTACTCCCCCTGGACTAAAGCCTTGGTATGGGTTAGGCAAGATGTGAATCTTGTCCTTGAGAATCCAATATTGGTTCGGTCCTGCTTGATTTGTCAAGCATAATTTCATGACCCATGTTTGGACTCAGATTCTACTTGGGATCAACATCCAGTAGTATGATCTATATCGTGAGTTGGTTCGATAACAAAGTCCGGATAGGTACAGAATTGATTTTTGCTTTCCAAGAATCATGTCAAGACTCTTAGAACCCAAAGAAAATCGTTCCAATGCAACTCTATGTTTCTTGACCTGAGTTTTCAAGGAGGAATTCTCCTCCTCATGTTTTTGCGCTTGAGTCGAGGTTCCTTCCATAATGGGTTCAGTTAAGGGACTAGAGTTGACTCCCTCTTTCAGGATTTTGACTTCCAAACGGAGGGATTCGACCCTAACATTGGCTTTGGCCAACTTACGAGATAGATAAGATATTAAATCATAAAGTTGAGTTCGGGGTAACCTCTTACCGTTATTTACCCGTCTTCCAAAATTGAAAGTCTTCTGGTTCCGACGCTCTCTTCCTATTCTGATTCTGATTCCGATTCAGTGTCGAGATTCTCCAAAATAGTTAGTGCGAGGAGGTTGGCGTGTGGTACTTCTTCTTCTTCTTCTAATGATAATTCATCCCACGTAGCTTTGAGCGATTTCTTACTCCGATTCTTCTTGATTTCCTTCAAGTTGGGTTACTCCGATTTGTAGTGACTGTTCTTGTTACACCCATAACAGGTGACTTCACTTTTGCCTTACTGGCTGGTAGAGGGTTCAGTTGGATCATCCATTTGCTGGTTCGACTTCTTCTGCTTCTTTATTTTGCCCTTGATCATTTTGTAGTGGTTCCGGGCCATCCAGACCAACTCCGGATAATCTATTCCGTCGTCGTCAGACTCTGAGTCAGAATCTGACTCGAGTATCGGTTGCACCTCTTTCTTCTTTTTCTTTGCAGAGGCTTTTCCTACAACAAGAGCTAACCCTTTCTCAACCTGTGAGGCATTAGTCTGTTCGTGGAGTTCTAATTTGGAAAGCAATTCATCTAACTTAATATCTGAAAGATTTCTAGAAACCTTGTAAGCATCTACCATTGATGCCCACAATGAGATCCTTGGAAACGAGTTTAGGGTATACTTGATTAGATCACTGCTTTCTACCTTGTGACCTATCGTGTGCAAACCATTCATAATTTCTTGGATCCTTCTTGTATTTTGATCATGTACAGCTTATTTAGAAGGAGATCTCGCTTGCTAATTCTTGTGTCCGATGTTCCCTCGTGCAGCTTGATCAACTTATTCCATAGTTCCTTAGCACTGTTGAATGAGCTGACACGGTTGAGTTCTTCCTTCATCAGTTCACACTGGAGAGTTTGAGTGACTTTTACATCCGCTTCTATCTCCTTCTTGAGTGAAGCGTCCCACTCAGAATATCCTTGGATTTCTCCTTGTGCTTTTTTTGGGATCTCCAGTCCAGACTGGATGATGATCCACATTTCCACCTGAGTTTTCAGGTGGACCTCCATTCTACTCTTTCAGCAGGAAAAATCCTCACCGAAGAACAAAGGAGGGTGTGCGGTGTTGTAGCCTTCTTGCATGGCCATTTGATATTCCTCAAAAAATACAAAAATAACAAACTTGTTCCAAGTCTTTGTCTTGGATTAGTAGTGCAGTATGAAACAAAACATAAAAAACAATTCGAGTGGTGTTGCACTGTAACGCCCGTAAAATCCTCTCAATATTTTTCTGTAAAATATTGATCATGCCTATATGGATTCTTGAGTAACATATGAATACTAGCATGAACCTTAGCATGATTTCTTATATGGATTAAAAAGCTAAGTGCTAATGGGCCTTACATGGGCCTTCTAATACCATGGCTATTAGTGGACCTTGGGTAGAATTTTAACATAAATAGAAATGAGTTCCAATTAGGAATATTAGCATAACTCTTGGTGGACTCTTATGTGGGCCTTACCAAAAATAAGAGTAAATGGAATAAAAAGAAAGTGCATGCACCAAGGATTGAACCTTGGACCTAGAATTAAGGCAAAGCCTCATCATGCATGTACTAACAATTTCACCTAGCAAGGGAGTGCTATTGGAAAAGAAAGAAGATTTTAGTTGAGGCTAAAGGATGGGAGGAGGCACCATGCCCCTTCACTTAGTATAAAAGAGATGGATGAGAAGTGAAGAGGCGCTTAAGTTATTTTTCTCCTCTTTTCTTCCACCAAGGCTCTTCCTCTCCCCTCTTCTTCCTCCTCCTTGCCGTGACCCACAAGGGAGTTTTCCCCTTGGAAAACTTCACAAGAGGACTCCCTCTTGAAGATCCAAGGATTCCTACAATACTACAAGGGTAAGGGGTGTTCTAAGGTCAAGAAGGTCTTCATCTTTTTCTCTATTTAAGGTTTATAACCAAGACACCAAGAGGTAAGATTCCCTCACCTGTGGTATAATAGTTTTTATGTTGTCTTTCTTGATTTAAGATTTGTCTGGGATCTATGTTTAGAAAACTATGGAATTAGGGCTCCTTATAATTTTCGGCCAAGCACCATTTTAGGGCTTGGGATGATGTTAGAACCTCACTCTTCTTAATGCTTTCTCATGATAAAATAAGAATGAATTGTGAGTTGTGGAATTTTTGTAGCACCCAAATCCCCTTATGAAGTTTCGGCCCCCTCCCCATTTCATGGTTAGGATTAGATCTAACCCTCCAAGCATGCTTATTATGATTCCCTATGATACAATGGATGTTAATTGTGAGTTATACGAATTTTTCATGTCCTTGTGACCCCTCTAGGGTTTCGGCCAAACCCTCTTTAGCATGCTATGAGTTAGATTTCTACTTAATTATGTTGTTAATGTTCTTCCCATCATATGATATGGAACATGTTGCTTGAATAAAGGGGGATTTTCACCCTACAACTTTCGGCCAAGACCCATTTCATGCTAGGAATTAGGGATAGCCCCAATCATGTGTTTTAATGACTTCCTATAGCATTGTATGTATTGTATGGGCGTTACTTTAGTTATGGTACCTCACATGCTGCATGAATAATGGGACTTTCATTTACAAACTTTCGGCCTAGCACCTATGTCTAAGGTTTGGGTTAGGCTAAGGTTTCAACTGTTAGGACCGGGTGCATGATGACATGGATGCGGGTTCTTAATTTTAAAATTAATTACGTGCAGCGGAAGGTTTAGCATAAATAATTTCTCTAAATCATTTAACCACACATCTAAGCATGCAATTTTATCTTGTGTAGACATGATCATATATTTAAAATTTTTGCAGAAACGTAAACTAATTTACATATTACCTCGCGTAACTCGAAGGAAGGGACGAGATCCAACTGTAAGCGTACCTTGGAAGCTCCGCCTCTATTCACGTCCACGTCGAGTATCTTCGGGATGACTTCGCAAAGCCACGAGTTTCGTGTTCTCGAGAACTACTAGATTCTCCAACAACGCGACGAGAAAAACCAAGAGAGAAGTCGGAAGACTAACCACAAAAGGATGGCCGGATGGTGTTCCTTCTTGGGGCTAGTTGGCGCACGACAAGAAGGGGAGAAGAGAAGGAGAGAAAGAGAGGGAGAGATCCTATGCCTTCATCTCTATATTTATTCCCCAAGCCTTACCTTGGGTTCATTATATAGTGGCCTCTCAACCATCAAGCCTCTCAAATATGGAATAACTTATTCCATCATGCCAAGTTTGATTTTATATCATGGTTAAAATCATATTTTAATTCATGATAAAAATCAATCAAGTCTCTTCTCTCTTATGGAATAAATTTCCTTATCATGGTAAATCAATCCATGATTGATTTTATAAAATAAACTAATCCATGGTTCATTTTAATTTCCATGAAAAATAAACCAAACCTTGGTTTATTATATAAAAAATTTATATCATCCATAATTTTATAAAACAAACCACAATTGGTTTATTTTATAAATTGAACCAAAAACTTGGTTCTCTCCCTTTGTTGTGACCGGCCAAGCAAAGAGGATGGAGGCCCTCTTTGGCGGCCCATCCAAACCAAGCCCCAATGAATTAAAATTATGTAATTCATCTATTAAGTCTTCAAAAGACTTAGCCATTTTACGGTTCCGATGTGTCTCTGAAAAATTCAGATTCGACTTATCGCTTGGCTCAACCAAACTTAATCACTCTTGATTGGAAAATCCAATTTTCAACTGGTTTTAAATCCCTCGGATTACTCATAGTGCGTGTGACTAAATAGACTTTCGATTTATGTTAGCCGTTTATAATTAATCAATTATAGAACGATCTTAAGTGGCACCTAGTAGTACTTCATGATCCCCAATTAATCGAAAGATCAATGGTTGACCTCAGAAATAATTCTGAAACCCTTCAGCAGCTATAATGAATCGTGCCCCATTTCCTTCACCATATTATACCCACTTGGTTCAGGACATGGTCTATGTGTGTCAGTCCCCATTAGGTTGGCTGCGTCACACCTATTCCAAGTAGCGCTTTCTCATCCTACGGATTCTAATTACTCTCATGTATTTAAGAGATTCATACTCTGAACATGTCATGCTCTGGCCAGAGGCTTCGAGTAACAATCCGACGATAGGCCTCGGGTATACATCTCCTTGCAAGAAGTGGTGAATCCTTTGTAGGCTGTTCAAACATCTTCGGGCACTTCGGCTTATACCCAATCATCCTGGGTCCACACCTCCTTTGCGATGCTTGCTTAAGATGTCAAAGTATAAGTCTCCATGACCAAGATGACTTGAACACCGCAAGTCAAAGGAACATCGCACTTAAGCTGCAGTAAGAACTTCACTGACATTTCTATATGTAGACTACCATATGAAGTTTTACAGCCAGTCACTCCAATGAACTAGTTCCCTTAACTAGCATTCATGTTTATCTCCGGACATCTCAATGTCACCAACCAGTGAGAATCAGCTGATTAGAGAATAACCCATGCTAGTCACAACAGAATTGATAGTGTCCGTATTTATCAATTCATCGACTAGGGACAATTTCAATACTTCACAATTGCACATGTAGAGATAATCACTAGTTGTGAATTCATCACAAATTCTCTCATGCTGTGAATTGTATTGCGGACATTCAGTAAATGAGTTTAAGATCTCAATCAAATACACAAACATGTATACTCAAATAGTGAATATTCATTTATTAAAATAAATGATTACAATCATAAGGCGATTGCCTTAGGACACTTCTCTCACATCACTAGCATTCAAGTGTACTTGTTTATTACTCATTATGATGTAAATATATGTTCTAGTATGTTGTATGAATTTTATGGTGCCTAAACCCTAACTTTATGTGCTATGCATCGCGACCTTGTATGCTTATGTTATGTGTCATGTTTTAGTAGGTTTTATTCATGAATGTTTTAAACCATATACCATGAACACAAGTGTTGTGAAGTATGCATCATGTTTATGTAGAATTATGCATGCATTATGTTAAATGCCTTGAACATATGTATTATGATATATATATTATGGTAATGTAAACCTACGCATGTTTTATGTTGAATGTCACGAACCTATGTAGTATGTATCATGTTCATATGGATCCTACCCATACATGCTTTATGATAGATACCATGATCATGTATGTTATGTGATATGTACCATGTATGTAAAAACTTATTTATGCATGCTTACCTTATGTACCATGATCATGCATACTTTATGAACTAAGATGATGTTTATGTCTTTAAGGCATAATTATGTATGCATGTCATACATTATGAATTAAGATGATGTTCATGCCTCTAAGGCATAATGATGTGTGCATGACATACCTTATGAATCAAGTCTATGTTTGTGTCTTTAAGGCATAATGATGTTATGCATTAACTATGAATGATGAAATGCTAAGTATGCTTTATACCATGCTTCATGTATTAAGATCATGTTTATTGTTGGTGCAGGAAGCACCATATCGAACCTTGTTTTGATATTGGCAAAGGATTCAATGTTAAGTCTATTTGTGATCTAACGATGTTACTCAAGTGTGCAGGAAAAGTCCTAGCGAAGGGCTGCTAGGCACCTGGGGAAGGACTGCCAGGAAACAAAGTCCTAGCGAAGGGCTGCTAGGCACCAGGTGAAGGACTGGCAAGAAACAAAGTCCTAGCGAAGGGTTGCTAGGCACCTGGCCAAGGACTGCTAGGAAACAAAGACTTAGAGAAGGACTGCTAGGCACCTGGTGAAGGACTGCCAGGAAACAAAGACCTAGCGAAGGACTGCTAAGCACTTGGCGAAGGGCTGCTAGGAATCTAAGCCCTAGTGAAGGACAGCTAGGCACCAGGCGAAGGACTGCTTAGAAACGAAGACCTGGCGAAGGACTGCTGGGCACCTGGCGAAGGACTGCTAGGCAAAAGTCCAACCGGAGGAGTCGGTTAGCAACAGGTAAATTCTCCTGAGAGGAGTAGGTGAGGACGCGTTCCCCGTCGAGGGAACAGTAGGCGTCGGTTCGACCTAGGGCTCCATTTTGGAGATCCAAAGTTAGAACCAAGACAGCTACGGCTGTAAAACTCACTAACATGTTTTCCTTGTTTTGTTTGGTACTAACTCTGGATGCAGGATCGAAAGAACGAGTTTCTGCAGCTCAGAACGCCCCAAAGGAGAGGAGCAGTAGCTGGGCAGGGCGCACCGGAGGTCCCGGGCGCCCCCAAGGTGAAAGCAAGACAAGCTAAGCAAGTAATGCTTCGGAAGCACACTTGGGAGGGCGCCCCGTGCTCCCGGACGCCCCGGATGCTCTGGGCGCCCTGGGTTCAAGCCAACGAAGCGATAAGAGATTAAATCAACGAGAAGCCAGCAGACTGAGTCAACCCGGGCGCCCCCATCAAAGCTCGATCCTGATTTTGGAGGGATAAGAGCTGACCGAGTGGGTAACGGATCGGAGGACACGTGGAGGGCGCCCCCAACGTCTCGGGTGCCCCCAGACCTGCTATAAAAGGGGCTCGACCCCTGAGGCTTCAGAATCACTACTGTAACGCCCGTTCCTTTTTTTTCTTCACACCTTACGGTGGCCAAAAGACGATGTTACGCTAACATACATCTAGGTACATGAACATCATAATGCAGCGGAATAATTAAAACCTTTATGCATGCACCTAACATTTGTATCTTGTGAACATGCTTTCTACCTATCATTCCTAAACATATTAGCACATTAACATCATCCATAACATCATGATATAAAAATCACATAAAGCAGCCTTAAGCAACATAAGTAGTCGGTGGTTCTTTAAACGTAACTATCATAAGTATAGCATGTAACTTAAGCAACCAGTGCCAAACATAAGCCATGGGATGAAATATAAATATGAGAGTCTTTTTCCTTGCCATGTCACTACCACACACATACTCTTGCCCCTCCTACTGCTTCCCTTAACATCCTCTTGCTTGATCTGCGGTATAAGACAATAAAACTATAAGCACATAGGTTTATTAAGACCCTTCCCTACTCACTAAACCCATACATCACATAAAATATAAACATAGGAAACTGTATCATAACATGATTCTTAACATAAAGTGTAAACATAATAATCATTCGACAGGTCATGGTTCTTAATCATAAACCATAAACATAATAAACATAATTCCCACTCATAACCAGAAACATGATAAACATGGTTCTTAATCACAAATACGAACATAATAAACATGGTTCTTAATCATAAGACATGAACATAATAAACATAGTTCTTAATCATAAGACATAAACATAATAAACATGGTTCCTAATCATAAGACATGAACATATTAAACCTGATTCTTAATCATAAACATGAACATAACGAACATGGATCTTAATCATAAAACATAAACATGATAAGCATGGTTCGTAATCATAAACATCAACATAACAAACATGGTTCTTAAGCATAAAACATAAACATAATTAACCATTTAGCATGGCATAATTCTTAGCCTAAACCATAAACATTCATAGTATAAACCATAAACATAATAGGCATTCATTAACATGGATGCATAACATGGATGGATGCATGAGTCAAATGCACATAACATATGGATGCTTATTTGAAAAACATACTTATAAATACTTAAACATAATAATCACATCATAGGGCCCTGGCTTGTACCACATTCATACATCATATGTGTGCATCCCTAAGTAAATACGAGGTAGCTAATCTCGTCCTACTAGGGTAAGGACAGCTTCTTCGGTAGTCCCAGAACCGTGGACAGCTTCATCGGTAGTCCAGAACCGTGGACAACTTCATCGGTAGTCCAGAACCGTGGACAGCTTCATCGGTTGTCCAGAACCGTGGACCTTACTTAGGTCCGGTACAAGCCCATTCACAAAGTAAAATAATTTCTCATGCTTCTTCATTCATAAAACATACATGGCATAATCATTCATTCTTAATTGCTTAACATCATCGTTAGGCCTTGAAGGCATGAACCTTATCTTCATTCATCATTTTCATTCCATATAATCATTATGCCTCGAAGGCATGAACTTTATTTCATTCATCATTTACATTCTATATCATCATTATGCCTCGAAGGCATGAACTTTATTTCATTCAGCATTTTCATTCATACAACATGACATACATACGTATCATTCGTAAAGCATGACATACATACATATCATTCATAAAGAATGACACACATACATAATTAGCATCTTAATTCGTAAGGCATGCATGATCATGGTACATAGGTCAACATGCATAGATCTTTTCATACATGATACATATTCCCTAGGTTCATGGCACATGGTCTAAACATTCATGAATAAACATAGCACATGACCTAACATACAAAGTCATGATACATCATACATAAAGCTAGGGTTTTAGGTCACATAAAAATTCTTACAACATGCTTAATCATCTACATACATCCTAGTAAACCATAAACAAGTATCTTTGAAAACTTAACCCAACCCAAACCCTAACTTATGGTCTTGGCCGAAAGTTCCAAGGAGGAGGCTCCATCATTCAATCAACCTAAAAGGTTCCATGAGTAAAGGAAAAACCCATACATTACATACAAAGCCATAGGGAGCCATTAAACCCCATAATTGGAGCCAACCCTAATTTCCTTGCCCTAGAAATGTTCTTGGCCGAAACCCTAAAGGCCATAAATCCATATGAAAAATTCATATAACCCACACATAATATCCATTAGGTCATAGAGGAACCATATAAACATGCTTGAAGGGTTAGATCAAATTCTCATCATGGTATAGGGGTGGTGGCCGAAACTTTTGGGAGTCACAAATCCATGGAAAATTTATATAACATATCATTCATACTTTATTCATCATGGAAAAACATTGGGAAACATTAGTGAAGCTTTAACATCATCCTAAGCCCTAGATCTTACCTTGGTCGAAACCCTTAAAGAAAAAGCCCTAGCCCTAGTTTTCTTCACATATAGTCCAAACCTATTCTTATATCATGAAAACAACTTGAAAACCATTATACCACAGGTGAGGGGGTCTTACCTTGGGTTATCTTGATTATCACTTTGAATAGAGAAGCTAAAAGAAATTTCCTTGACCTTAGACTACCCCTATCCCTTGTAGCCTTGTAGAAAGCCCTTAGATCTTGAAGAAGAGGCCTCCTTGTGAAACTTTTCCAAAGGAAAACCCACCTTGTAGGTTTTGGCTAGGAGGAGAAGGAAGAAGAGAAGAAGGCTTGGTGGAGGAAGAAGGCAATTAACTTAATTGTTAAGTTGTCTCTTCCTTTCCCCCCTCTTATATACTAGATGAAGGAGGCAAATGAAGAGACATGGTGCAATAACTCTTCACTTCCTTTAGCCTCAACTAAAATCCCTTCCCTTTTCCACTAGCACTCCCTTGCTAGGTGAATTGGTAAGTACATGCATAGTAGTATACTAGGTCCAAGGTTCAATCCTTGGTGCATGCACTTTATTTTTATTTTATTTTATTAGTTTCAGAATTTCCCCCTAAGACCCACCCATAATCATGCTACCATTCCTAATTAAAACCCATTTCTATTTATATAAAATTCTACCCAGAATCCACTAATAACCACGGTAGTAGAAAACGCCATGTAAGGCCCCTTAGTACTTAGCTTCTCAATTCATATGGGAAAATCATGGATAATTAGGCTATAGTTCATACTAGTATTTCTAAGTTCCTCGAAAACTATCTAGACATGATCAATATTTTAAAGAAAATATTGAGAGAGTTTTCCGGGTCGTTACAACTACTTCCAACGCCAATACGCTCTTCTACTCAAGCGCTCTGCTCCGGAAAACTCCCAACTCGAGATACAAGCGCCGACGACGTCCCTTCGCTCTGAGATACATTCCACACCGGACGTCGATAACGAAGAGCTGTCCTTTTAAGTTTACTGTACTACAATTGTAATATCATTCTGTAAACCTTTTGCGCACATATAGAATTGCCCGAAGTAAATGGTCAACGACCGTGGGCCTTGGAGTAGGAGCCGATCGCGACTCCAAACCAAGTAAATCCCTGTGTTCGCGTTTGGTTTTTCGCGTTAATTTTTCCGCTGTGCATTCTCTTTACGAATCTGAAAACATTTAACGATATTCACCCCCCTCTATCGTTCTTCTCGATCCAACATTTGTCTTTAAGTATACTATGTAAGTTCTATAAATGATGAAATGCCAAAAGCATTTCTTATGATGAAAAAAAAGGAAGCATGTGAAGCTATTTTACTTTATGGATGGGCTTGTACCAGACCTAAGTAAGGTCCAAGGGATGGGCTCCTTAGAAAGCCTCGGTTCTGGGACTACCGTAGTTGTCCAACAGGGATGGGCTCCTTAGAAAGCCTCGGTTCTGGACTATCGTAGCTGTCCCTAGGTTCAAGGTACCCTAGTACCCTAGTAGGTCGAGACTAGCAACCTCGTATTTACTTAGGGATGCGTGCAAATGATGGATGTATGTGGTACAAGCCGGGGCCTCCCTTGATGTTGAGATTTATGTTTAAGTACTTATAATTATGATTTTCAAATAAGCATCCTTATGTTGTGGTGTTATTCATGGTATTATGTTGTCAAAAAAAACCTAGGATATGGTTGATGTGAATTTCGGCTAAGATAAGACTCTTGGACTTGTAAAGTCCAAAACTCCCCATAAGCATACTAATGTCCTTCCCTATAACATACATTACATTGTATGATGAGGTTGCATGTAATATTTCCCAACTATGCTTATGAATGATCTCCATGACATGCTATGCACTTAATGATGTTAATATGATGTTTATTCATGAGTTTAACATGCTTGGAAACTATGGTATGTATGCTGGAATTTCTGTAAAGATGATAAGTAGGACTTAAGAAGGGGTAACAACCCCAACATGCCTTCTAATGTCTCCTCTATGATGCCTACCTTAATGTATGATGTTAGTGTAATATTTTTCATGGTTTATCATGCTCTAAACTTAGAGTTTATATGCTGGAATTTTCTGATTAAATAAGAATTTGGGCTAAGGGAGAAGCTACAACCCCAATTAGGCACGCCAAGGATGCCCATGATATGCTATGAGTAGTATAGGTGATAACATGTCTTCTCCCATGCTTTTTCATGCTCTAAGAATCATGATGTACATGTCTATGTTTAAGCTCTTTAAGCACCCTTATGTTATGCATGGCTTATGTATGATGAAATGCCTAAGAGATGCTTCCCTGTAAGTCGGGACTAAGAGCACTCTTCATGATAAGATAAGAGGCATGCCATGCTCATGATATGACAATGATGTGATAGGTTATGATGATATGCTTATGATATGATAAGAATGTGCTATGCAACCCCTAGGTCGACGGACTATGAACAGACCTAGTAAGAAACAAGAATGTGCTATGCTTATGATATGATAAAATCCATGTATGCTATTTTACTTTGTATGGCTTGTACCGGATCCTTGCAAGGTCCACGGGTGGGCTCCGGACGCAGCCCCTAGGTCGACGGACTATGAACGGACCTAGTAAGGGGATGGGCTCCCGAGACGCCCCTAGGTCGACGGACTATGAACGGACCTAGTTTCCCTAGTAGGTTAGAGACTAGCTACCTCGGCCTATTAGGGATGCGCGCATTATGTATGCATGTAAGTGGTACAAGCCGGGATCCCCCAACTGATGATGGATGTATGTTTAAGTACCTATATGTATGATTTTAAGAAAAGCATATGCATGTACTCATCCTATGCATGGTTTCAAAAGAGCATCTTGCATTCACATTTTTGTAATGACTATATGACTATTATGCTATAAAGGTGAATTATGTTAAGTTCAAGTATGCTTCTTATGATAAGTACATATGCTCCCTTATGCTATGTTAAGTAAGTGTTTTGATGCTATGCACTATTATGACGTGATGCTTTCTCTACTTGATGGAACGTATGATTTTGTGAGTAGGAAGGGATCTTACTAAGCTATATGCTTATAGTTTCCATGTTTCCCTTGTACTGCAGAAAAGGGTAAGGAATGGCTAAACTAAAGGGAGCAGCAGGACGGGCAAAGATGTGTGTGGTGGTGGCATGGTGGAAGAAGATCTACTCATGTTTTGTTTAGTTTATGCATATGCTGAGTTTTGCATGTTAAATGTTGAAACATACTTACTAAGTTGCTACTTGCTGATATTTAGACTCATATGGATATTTCATGCTCACTCTCGCTCATATGCTAAGTACTTAGTTAAGACTTACTAATGAACTTTAGTATTATGTTATCCTTCCTCATACTTACTACTTTGTCTTAAGAAATGGCTATGTGGCATGCTTCTATTATGCAAGTAAGAATGTAAAGGTACCTAGCATGCTCTCCTCAATGTCTAAGATGTTTAAAAGGTTTCATGCTTACATGTTCAAGTTTCAAGTTTCAAACGCTTCCGCTAAAATGAAAAATTATGTTCGCGTAACCCCGCCCTAGTGTGAGAAGGGCGGGCGTTACAGCCTTTTGGTTTCTTTTCAGTCTTTTTGGCCTTTTTTCTTCTTTCCCTTATTCTGTTCTTTGGACTTCCTATTAGAACCTTTCTTCGAGGAACCAACTAACAGTACCGTCTTTTGATCCGGCTTTACAGAAGGCTCTACAGTCTTCAGCAGGTTGAGCAACACGGGAATGGTGGTCTCTAGTTTGTTCATCCGATAGTTCATCACAAATTGTGAATAACTATTGGGCAAACAATTCAGAATTAAGTCAATACTTAGTTCATGATCCATTGCAAAACCGAGTGTGCTCAGTCGCTCAATGTACCCCAACATCTTTAACACAAACTGCGAGGCAGAAGTGCCTTCCTACATCTTAGAAGTGAAGAGGAGTCTGGAGACTTCGAACCTTTCGGATCTCGCCTGCTCTTCAAACAACTCATGAAGATGGAAGATGATGGTATAAGCATCCATATGCTCATGCTGCTTTTGCAGCTCAGGTACCATAGAGGCTAGCATAATGCAACTCGCAAGTTCAGAATCGGTCACATGTTTCTGTTAGGCCACTAACTGGTCTGGAGTTGCACCCTCCGGAGGACGGTTGGGAAGTTGATCTTCAATGACATAAGCAAGCTTCTCTGCCTTGAGGACTATCCTCAGGTTTCGAAGCCAGTCTATGAAGTTCGGCCCAGTCAGTTTATTGGTGTCCAAAATGGAACGCAAATTCAGAGAAGACATGATCGAGTGATTAACCTAGAAATACAAATTGAGCTTATGTGAGAAGATGATAAAGAATGTATCAATATACATTAATTAAAAATCCTATTTATTAAAATTGAATAACCCTTTTTATCAATTCTAGAGATTGTAGGAGCATCTCCAAATAGGTTGATATCCAACCATAGATAAGAACAACCATGGCTGTGGCCATCAAGTTATTCTTAGCTATGAAGGTAGGTAATTATACCGATTACACATCACATATATGTAACTATCACTTTATGCTATCAACTAATTGAATGTTTGCATAAATCATTGGGTTGTTAACTCATTAACAAGTATGTAACAATATACACAGCACCCAACTGCACCTCACTTTACATCGACCTTGGCTGTGGCACAACAAATCGATGCTCCAAGCTTAAGGCTGACCCATTAATCAAGAAATAGTTTTAATATGGTTGGAGCTCATTCAACCGTTTAGTCAGGCTTGGATGTGTCCAACAACCAAAACTAAGGATTGACCTCTGACTCCTACTATATTATTCATAAACTAATTGCATGGTTTGAACATGTTGAGGTTCAAGCCGGGCATGGATGTGTCCATCAACCCAAACGAGAAACAAAACTCCGATTCTAACCATATTAATGGAAGGTGTTAGCCTTAATATTTTGTAAGGGGTTTTGGGTCTCATCCTATCTTTTCTAAGCACATTCATGACATTATGTCATGACTAACGATTTCCTTAATAAAGTATGTATGTGACTTAATTTATCAAGTCTCATTAATTGAATTAGGAACCGGATTTCCTAATTCTAATTTCATACTTTATTCAAGGAATTGTTTTGGGAAATAATTTCTTAAATTGTCATAATCAATTTCGAAAATAATATGTTTTAAGACTTTGATTTCTCTAAATCAAATCTTATTAAATTAAAAGAGAGATTCCCTTAATTCAACCACATATTATTTTAATGAAAATCTCATTTAAGAAAACTCTATAGGAAACCATTTTCCTAATTAATTTTAGAGACAACAATATGTAAGAGCATCACCACTTAAATCATATTTTATTCATGGATTTAATTAATTACAACAAATTGTTTTCTAAGGGTGGCTCCCCGAGGCTCAGATACCCAAAGAAAAGAAATTTGTCGTAAATTAAATTTGGTCCGCTTCGGATGCGTAACCAAATTAAACATGACAATTTCATTTAAAATTGGGAAATTAAATTACAACAACTAACTTTAATTTGGACGGCTCCCCGAGGCTCAATCCAAAATAAAGAATTTTATTGACAATTTAAAAACCAATTCAAATTTAATTGTCAATTAATTGTCCATAAATTTGTCTAGACTTTCTTGAAAGAAAGTGCCCAAAATTGTGAGATTTTATAATAGGTTTTCAGAATATTTGTAAGTTTCTGGTACAAAGAAAACTTACATATTTCCAAAATTGGAAAATTTCTAAAATGGAAAATTTCGAAAATTGGAAAGTTTCCAAAGATGGGAAGTTTTCACAATTATTATAAAATTTCTGAAACTAGAAAATTTCAAAAGTTTGCGAAATTTCATGAGGATTTCCATACTTAGAAATTCCTAAATCTAAAATTTATTATAATTGGAAAGTTTCCATAATTGAAAAATTTTCCAAAATTGAGATTATGACAAAGTATTTCACAAAACAATTATATGATTATGTCGAACACTAACCGGCTCTGATACCACTGTTGGGACCGGGTGCATGTTGATAAGGATACGGGTTCGTAAAATTTTACATTTTTACGTGCAGCGGAAGAATTAGCATAAAATAATTTCTCAAATTATTTTAACCACGTATCTAGCATGCAACCTTATGATGTGTGGACATGATCATAAATTAAAACTTTACGGAAAAGTAAACTAATTTACTTTGTACCTCTCGTAACTCGAAGAAAGGGACGAGATCCAACCGTAGCGTCCCTTGGAAGCTCCGCCTCTATTCGCGTCCACGCCGAGTTCTCTTCGGGATGACTTCGCAAAGTCACGAGTTTTGTGCCGACGAGAACTACTAGATTCTCTAAAGGCACAACTAGAAGATCAAGAGAGAAGAAAGGAAACTAACCACCAAGAAACGGAATCTAAATTCCGAGAAAGAAAGAGATGCGATCCGCTTCTTCTTCTTCTTCTTTGGCACCTCCTTGGTGGATGTTGCTCACGCCAACCCTAGGTAGTGTGAGGATGGTGCGCCGGCCCTAGGGTGGTTGTGCGCCGGCCCTAGGGAGGGGATGGGGTGCGCCGGCCCTAAGGGGAAGAGAGGGAGAGAATAAGAGAGAGAGGGAGAGAACTACTAGATCTCTTGACAACTCAATTGGGAATTAAAGGTTTGCCTATGGTTCCTTTATATAGTAGCCTCTCCCTTGCCAAGTCTCCCTCTTAACGGAATTTTCATAAGAAATTTATCCTATAAATTTTCTTTTGAATTATTCCGTTTAAGCCAAGTTTTATTATAACTAACTTTATAATAAAACAAATACATCTCTCCTTTTATTATGGAATAAATTTTACAAGAAATTTATAAATTTTCGTTTTATGGAAAAATCAATTCATAATTGATTTTATAAAATTAAAATAAACCATTCCATGGATCATTTTAATTTCCAAAAGATAAATTTTTATATATTTATTTATATAAATTTCTTTATACAAATTTATTTATCCATAATTTATAAAACAAATCGCGCTAGATTTATTTTATTAATTAAACCAAATAAATTGATTTCTCCCCAAGGTTGTGGCCGGCCAAACCAAAGAGGGTGGGCACCCTCTTTGGCCGGCCACTTCAAGCCCGATGCCTCACGAATTAAACTCATTTAATTCGCCCAATAAGCCTTCAAAAGACTTAGCCATTTTTAGCTTCCGTTGCGCCTCTGATAAATTCAGATTCGACTTATTTCTCTCGATCGGAAAATCTAATTTTTAACTCGTTTTAAATCCCTCGGATTTCTCGTAGTGCGTGTGACTAAATAGGCTTTCGATTTATGTTGGTCGTCTATAATCATCCAATTATAGAATGATCATGAGTGGCACCTAGTAGTACATCATGACCCCCAATTAATCGAAAGATCAACGGTTGACCACAGAAATTATTCTGAAACCCTTCAGCAGCTCTAATAAATCGTGCCCCATTCCCTTCACCATCTTATACTCACTTGGTTCAGGACATAGTCTGTTTGTGTCAGTCCCCACTTGGCTGACTACGTCACACCTAGCCCAAGTAGTGTCTTTCTCGTCCTTTGGATTTCTAATTACTCTCATGTATTTAAGAGACTCATACTCTAAACATGATATGCTCTGGCCAGAGGCTTTGAGTAACAATCCGACGATAGGCCTGGGTATACATCTCCTCGCAAGGAGTGGTGAATCCTTTGTAGGCTGTTCAAATATCTTCGGGCACTTCGGCTTATACCCAATCATCCTGGGTCCACACCTCCTTGGAGATGCTTGCTTAAGATGTTAAAGTATAAGTCTCCATGACCAAGATGACTTGAACACCGCAAGTCAAAGGAACATCGCACTTAAGCTGCAGTAAGAACTTCATTGACATATCTATATAGATTACCATATGAAGTTTTACAGCTAGTCACTCCAATGAACTAGTTCCCTTAACTAGCATCCATGTTTATCTCCGGACATCCCAATGTCACCAGCCAGTGAGAATCAGCTGATTAGAGAATAACCCATGCTAGTCTCAACAGAATTGATAGTGTCCGTTTTTATCAATTCATCGACTAGGGATATTTTCAATACTTCACAATTACACATGTAGAGATAATCACTAGTTGTGATCCCATCACAAATTCTCTTATGCTGTGAATTTGTATTGCGGACATTCAGTAGATGAGTTTAAGATCCCAATCAAATACACTAACATGTATACTCAAATAGTGAATTATCATTTATTAAAATAAATGTTTACAATCATAAGGCGATTGCCTTAGGACACTTCTCTCATATCACTAACAGATTCATCCCAGGTGGCTTGAAGAGCCTTCTTCCTCCACGCCTTCTTGTTCTCCTTTAGGTTGTGGCACTCAGATCTGAAATGTCCCTTTTTATTGCACTCGTAGTAGGTGATGTTGCCCTAGCTCTTCTAGCTTGACGAGGGTTCAAATGCATCTTCCTTCTTCTGACTTGACTTCTTCTTGTTCGTTTGGTGTTTAGGCTCCTTGTAGTAGTCGTGAACTAGCTGAACCAGTTTTGGGCGATCCCCTTCACTGTCGTCTGATTCTGAGTGTGAGTCAGATTCGGGTACTGGTTGACTCTTCTTTTTCTGAGTTCTTCCTTGAGTTTTACATGCAACAAATGCAATGTAATATTAGTCAGTTCATGTAATTCTAACTCATAAAATAATTCATCTAATTTTTTTCTAATAGATTCCTGGAAACCTTATAGGCATCCACCATAGATGCCCACAGTGAGTTTTTCGGGAATGAGGTTAAGGTATACCTGATTAGGTCACGATTTTCGACCTGTGACCTATACTGTGCAACCCGTTCATTAGCTCCTGGATCCTAGCGTGGAGTTGAGCTGCTGATTCTCCGTCGTGCATCTTTATCGTGTAGAGTCTGTTGAGTAACAGATCCCTTTTGCTGATTCGGGTATTAGATGTACCTTCGTGTAGCTCAATCAGCTTGTTCCAGAGCTCCTTCGCACTGCTGAAGGGTCCTACACAGTTCAACTCCTCTTTTGTCAGGCCGCATTGTATGGTTTGGGTAGCCTTTGCGTCGGCCTCGATTTTCTTCTTGAGTGGACCGTCCCACTCAGTGTAGCTTTGTATCACGCCTTGTGCGTGTAAGATGTGTATACTGAAAGACATGACATTTATTATATGAACATCTTTATTATGAAAAGAGAATCACGACTACACTAGGTGTTTGTTTATATTAGTATATACACAAAGTCCAGTTACTTTGCATTGTAGACAACATGGTGTGTGGTGTCACACGAATGATTGTGTTATCAGTTCCTTGCTTAGTATAAATAAGAGGCCCACAACCGAGATGGATTTGGACAACCCATCGGGATGGTTGTAGTGTACTTAGGTGTAGTTGGTCTTGACCATAGAACTACACTAGTGTGCTATGAGTACATTATACAGGACCGAAACCCGAAGATATCCAATTTGTACTGACTAGATAATTGGATAGGACCTCAGTTTATATTATAGAGGATGCTCCCTTAATCCCGAAATAATATCAAGTATATATTATTAATTATTATTTCTTATCTATTCTGTTAGATCGATAGACCCAATAAGTTGGGAGATAATATTAATAATATGATGTGCCGATGATTATTGACAGAATCCGTGTTCTGATGAGTCAGGATGATGATGCCCCCTTGATGAGCTCAAAAGGTTCATCGTGCTAAACCCTGCAGGTGGATTTGATCCGGCACGTTGATAAGGTTGAGTGGTACTAAGTAAGGATCCAGAAGTTAATTAATTTAAATTGTCAGTAATTTAATTAATTAATGGGCATACGAGATCTTAAACCGGGGGGATTGATGACTCATAATATGCGGAGTCCATATGAAAATATAGGGGTTGGTGAGGAAGTTCAATTAAGATCCTTTAGTGGAATGGATCTTAATTAATGGATCGGGTTTAGATCCATTAGTGGGCAAAGAACCAACTCCTCCTCTTGGTCCCTACATTAGCCCTATAAATAGCCTATGAGATCAAGAAACCAAGAGCTAATTAATCGAAGAACCAACACCCAAAAGCCTCCCTCCTCTCCTCCCTCTCTTCTCTCCTAGGGTTCGGCGGCGCACCAAGAAGAAGAGGAGAAACTCCTCGGTTCTTCTTCCGTACACCACCAAGCTTCGCCTGAGGCTCACAGAAGAAAGGTAGGGGAGTCCTCTACCTTGCATGGTCCTCAGGGAGGGTGAAGGAGGTGCCGACGACCGACTGCAGACTGCGCCACAAGGCTGAGGGAGTGAGGGGTTTGCGGGTTGTTTGGGTGAGGAAGAAGGAGAATTTTCTCTTTCTTCATCTCCTTCTCCTTCCTCTCTAGGTCTGCTGCCAGTCCGGAGGCTTTAGAGTAGCTCCAGTGGTCGGCAGCGCAAGGGAAGAGGACGATGTGGTCGGCGACGCAAACCCTAGTGGCTAGGGTTTTGGTTGGATGGATGATAGGATTGGCTGGAGCTCTTGGTGATCTCGGATCGTGGTAGATCGTTGCCCACATGACATCGAGGATCAGTTACGAGAGCCTCCGCCACCGACTACCGACCAGCGCCTGACACTATTATAGATGGAGGTCCACAGTCTCCTAGAGGAGATAGAGGCCCATCACGTCGAGTTCATGGATGCCCTTCAGGCCGAACACAATGTGAACCAGGCTTATCACGTCGAGTATATGGACGTCCTTCGTGCCCAACATGAAGCGAACCAAGCCCGACACGACAAGATGATATCCATGTTCCTGTCGTGGTAGCCCAGCCCATTTTGGCCCCCTGGCCCATCTTCCAAGACATGAGTTTTTTTCCATCTGAATGGATTTCTGACTGGTTGACTTTCCCTACTTGGTAGGGTTGACTTGGTATTAACTTGGCTTGATTCTGGTGTTGACCTTTTGAATTTCACTACCACTGCTTACTTGTTTATATATTTGGCTATTTTATCTGCTTCATATTCTATCTATCTGCTGAGTTATCTACTTCATATTTGAATCATAAGTTAGGGTTGTACTTAGTAGAATAGGACTGTTTTAAATTCTTTCAAAAATCTTTTATTATTCATATTTTTCAAAAATTAGCATCTAACTTTAAAAAACATTTCTTTATTAAGTCTTGAATTTTGAAATTATTTTTCGACTTAGATTTTTTGAAAACTTACCCCCTTTAAAACTAGGGTTTTTGCACAAATGGACTTAGCCTAGGATTTAACCCTAGAATTACATGCACCTATAGATCTAGAAGCCAGCATCTCACGAGGACCTTAAGATACTTATGATTGATAACCTAGACTGGGTTGAGATGCTTAGGTCTATGCCTTGATTCAAGATGTTTTAAGTCAGTGCATCTATAGTAATTGGGGCAATAAATACAAATTGAACAGCAATCAAGTTAAGTGTTCAAACTTAGAAAATCTAACCTAATCAGATCACTTAACTTGACTAACCCTATTGAAAGATGATGTTATATAATAGTTAGTAAGTAGCATACTAGGTTAGACAAGACCCGAACAAGATCGGTTAAATTGGTTTGGTCATTTTTGTTGCTTGAATTAACTAGAGTTGGTTCAATATAGAGTGAAAATTTTTGTTACTAACTCTGATTAAAAAGTAATTTGCAATTAGTTTTCCATTTTTTTTATATATGGCAAAGGGGGAGAGAGAAGAAAAGAGAGAAAATTTTCAAATTTTCAAATTTTTTTTCCTCTTTCAAAAAGTAAAGTTGAACCTTTAAGTGCATTTTTTTCAAAATTTCTAAGTGCATTTTTTTGGTCAAGTGTTTCTAAGTAAAAGTTTTTATTAGTGAACAAAGGAAAATTTCTTAAAAAGTTTTTTCCAAGATTTTTTTTTTCAGAATGCTCAAAATGTTTTACGAATGCACAAAATGTCTCAAGTGCAAATTTTACAAAATGCACAAAATGTTTTACGAATGCATAAAGTGTTTTACGAATGCACAAAATGTTTCAAGTATAAATTTTTCAAAATGCACAAAATGTTTTACGAATGTACAAACTTTCCTTAAGCAAATTTTTCAAAATACAGAAAATGGTCTTTAAGGAAAATTATTTTCCAAGTGTGCAATATCTGCTGTGCAAAAGTTGAAACTTGTTAAGTGAAAATTTTGTTGTAAAAGTTAGGTAAGCGAAAAACTTTTTTTCAAGTAAAATTATTTTTAAGAAGGTTTTTGTGAAAATTTTTCTAAGGGAAAATTTTGTGCAAAACATTGGCTTAACAGAAATTTTTCTAAGTAAAAAGTTTGCAAAAAAATTTGTTTTAAGTGGATTTTGTGTTGCAAAGTTTTTTTGGTGAAAATTTTTCTAAGTAAAATTTGGGCTTGCAATCCTTTTCTAAAACTTGTCTAAGTGCAAAATTTTTCATTTGCAAATACTTTGCTTTGTTTTGAAAAACACTAGTCAAAAGTTAGCACTTAGACATTTTTTTGAAAAACTACATATCATTGAAAATTTCAAGGGGAAAAGTTATATTTCAGGGGGTGCTTAATAGTTTTATAAAAAGTGATTGTTTTTTGCTTGTTAGACATGCGCTTTAAATGCTTTTTAACTTAACTTTTGGAATCATGTTGCCATAAATCAAAAAGGGGAGATTGTTAGTGCCGAAAGCACCAAAGTAAAATCTATGTTTTGATAATGGCAAAGGGTTTAGAAGTTAAGGTTTTAGTGTGATTTAACAATGCTACTCGAGTGTACAGGAAAAGTGCTAGGTACACTACGCATGATGTCCTAGTTCTAAGAATTGGGCACTAAGTCCTGGTTGCAGGCTGGGCACCTAAGTCCTGACATAAGGTTGGACAATAAGTACTAGTCGTGGACTAGGCACCGAAGACCTAGTGAGTGAAGCTGGGCAATAAGTCCTGGTCACGGACTGGGAATGAAGACCTGATCCGGGGGATTGGTCAAAAGTCCAACCGGCAAAAAGGTAAACTCTACTGAGAGGAGTAGGTCAGGGTGTGTTCCCCATCCGAGGGAACATTAGGCGTCGGTTCGACCTAAGGTTCTATTTCGGAAGCCTAAAGTCAGAACCAAGATAGCTCAGGTTGTTAATGATGCTTAAATTCATATCATTTATATGTTATTTGTGTTTTGGAACTAACCCTAGTTGCAGGAATGAAGGGTGAAAGGTTTCTGCTGCCAAGCGCCTCAATCAAGGCAGGAGCATGTTTGATCAGGCGCCTGTGTTGATGTAGGCGCCCCAGACAAGTGTTCTTCCGAAGCCACTCGAAGCAAGCTGCCACAGAAGCAAGTGAGGCGCCTATGTTATAGGCGCCCCAATCAACTCAGGCGCCCCAGTTGAATGGATAAGCAGTGGCCAAGTCTGCGGATTGAGTTTCGCGCAGAATGGGTCATGTGTTAGGTGCCCCCTTCAACACAGGCGCGCCCCAGCGACCACTATATAAAGGGGCTCACCCCTTGGCTTCATAGACAACTTCTTTCTACGCATTCCTTCAAGCGCTCTGCTCCAAACGATCAGTGCTTAAGACTCATGCGCCAACAATGACCCGCGACTCCGACATTCTAATCTTTCGATCGTCGGTATAATTTTCGTTTAAGTGCTATATTTTAAATTCTATATTTGTACTCAAGTTGTAACAATTTTACACAATATAGAATTGTCCATCGTAAATAGTCAAGGACCGTGGGCCTTGAAGTAGGAGTCGACTGCGACTTCGAACCAAGTAAAAACAAAAGTGTTAGCATTGTTTTGCTTTTCCGCTGCGCAAACTACTCTAAGTTTTTCTAAAAAATTATCGATCGATATTCCCCCCCCCCCTCTATCGATTCTAAACGATCCCACACAAATCAGTTAATTTAATCAATTCATCGAAACCAACTATTTCTAATCCAGATCAAGACGAAATTGAACCAACAATCGAATCGACAATTGAACCAACATTTGAACCGACAATTGAACCAATGATTGAACCAGTAATTGAACCAATAGCTGAACCAATTCAAACTGTTGAACCTATTCCAACCCAAAACGTACCAGCTGGATCCTTATATATATTAAGTGCACAATAAATATAGGTATTTGGTACCCTAGGGCGCCCAATTTTGAATTGTTTGAATTTTCAGACTCATATTATGCAAGGTGTAAATTAGATACAAAAGTACGAGTGGAAGTTGTCAGTTACTAGGACAAAGTCTAGATAGCTGGTGCAGTGGAAAGCAACATTGTGTTGCCTTATCCACAACTAAAGTAAAGTATGTTGCCCTAGGGGAATGTGTAACCCAACTTTTATGGATGGTGCATACCCTTAAGGACTTCAACCTGGATTACACCCAAACTAAGGTATTTGTTGATAATATAAGTTCAATCAATCTCACCAAAAATCCTATCCATCATTCCAAATTTAAGCATATAGAAGTCAGACACCACTTTGTTAGGGATCATGTAGCTAAAGGCGAAATCGTGCTTACATATGTAGACTCAAAATCTAACCTATCCAATATTTTCACCAAACCACTTCTTGAATCTGAGTTTAGTTCACTAAGAAGGTAGTTAGGAATGTGCTCAGTAGAATAGGACTATTTTTATCCATTTTTTAAAAAATCATATTTTTTATGAAAAATCAATTTTCCTGATTTTGATTTTTTTATAAATTTTTTTTCTAAGTGTTGAATTTTAAATATTTTTTCTGACTTAGTTTTTCACAAAAGTTACCCCCTTCAAAACTAGAGTTTTTCTACGCAATGGACTTAGCTTAGGACTTAACCCTAGAATTGCATGCTCCTATAGATCTAGAAGCCAACATCTCACAAACACATTAGGGTACTTTGATTGATATCCTAGATTGGGTTGAGATGCTTAGGTCTATGCCTTGACACATGATACTTTAAGTCAGTGCACAAGAGCAGTTGGGGCAATAAATAGATTTGAACAACAATCAAGTTAAGTATTCAAGCTTAGAAAGTCTAACTTGATCAGGCTACTTAACTTGACTAATCTAGTGAAAGCTGCTGTTATATAACAGTTAGTAAGAAGCTAACTTGGTTAGACAGGGACCGAAAGAAGTTAATTTGGTTAATTTGTTTTCATGCTTGGACTCACTAGTATGTTAGCTGGGTTCAAAATTTATGACTTGGGTCAAACTGAGATCAATTCAATTACTTGCTGAAGTTTCCTTCATCATTTTTACAAAGCAAGTAGGCTCTGATACATCACTTTTTTTTTGCCAATCAAGTTTTTTACATTTTTGATATATGGCAAAGTAGGCGCTGATACATCACTATTTATATGGCAAAATAATATAAAATAATTTTTTCCAAGTCGAGTTAAAATAATTTTTCCCAAGTCAAGTTAAAATAATTTTTCCAAGTCAAGTTATTTTTTTTTATTGTTTTCGAAAATGTCAAGTATCAAAATTTTTCGAAGCCAAACTTTTTGTAACGCCCGCCCCTTACGTGAGCAACGCGTTACTTTTTTTTTCATTCTTTTGTACATTATTGCATATGAAACATAAATATAGCAGCAGAAATAATACTAAATCATGAACATATGCAATTGGATAAATTTCTTTCTAACTAAACTACTTTAATCATGTGAATCATTGCATAGCATATTTAACAAGAGAGTATATAGTTCTACATTAAGCATGTATATCATAAAGAACTTCAACTCCAACAAGTAGTAAACGTAAACATAAGGACTAACACATGCAGTTTATAAGTAGCAACATTAAATCCATAAGAAATAAGTCCATAAGTAAGAGTAAAGACAACAGTAGGATCGTTCTGCCAAGTCACTGCCACACACACACATGCCCTCCTGCTGCTTCCCCTTCTTTAGAAACCTTTAGTTTGATCTGTAACATAAGAAGGTAGACTATAAGCATAAAATGCTTAGTAAGTTCCTTGCTTACTCACAAAATCCGTACATCACATATAAGTAGAAATCTACATCATTTGACATAAACATATAACATGAATAAATACTTAAAGCATCTAAAGCACATAAGCATCAACACTTAAAACATAAACATGTGAGTCGTTATTAAGGACATATGGCATGAGTAAGTACTTAAAGCACATAACATTTGCATAATCTTTAATACATAATCATGTGCATAAACATTAGACATGGCATATGCAATATCATTAAACATAAACATGTGCTTAAATATTAAACAAATATCATTAAACATAAACATGTGCATAAACATTAAACAAATATCATTAAACATAAACAGGTGCATAAACATTAAACATAGCATATGCAATATCATTAAGCATAAACATTAAACATAACATATGCAATATCATTAAACATAAATATGTGCATAAACATTAAACATAGCATATGCAACATCATTAAATATAAACATGTGCATAAACATTAAGGATGCTCTTTGAAAAATATATATAATATAATACTTGAACATTAACATATCATCATCATTGGGATCCCTGGCTTGTACCCATTCATCATTTGCGCGTATCCCTTAGTAGAGTACGAGGTAGCTAATCCCGACCTACTAAGGTACTAGGCAACCTCTAGCCTAGGGACAGCTACGGTAGTCCAGAACCGGGGCCTTGCTTAGGAGCCCACCCTTTGGACCTTTTTCAAGATCCGGTACAAGCCAATACATAAAGTAAAATAGCATACATGATTCCTTTTGTTTCCATAGCAATTTCGTTCGTCATTTCTTTTCTTTTCTTAGAAATTGCTCTTTAGACATTCTTTTATTCATAATGTCATACATGTCATGGGCATACATTCAAAGCATAAATATCATCATAACTTTCAAACATGAACATGGCATGGAGAAAACATAATTTCATAGTAAGAAAATTCATAACATGCCAACTTATCATTCATGATTCATAAAACACATAATGTTCAATTTAAAGCTAAGGATAATATGCCTAGGGAACTTGTTCCATTTTTCTTTTCATCTATCATCACATAATGAAACATGGATACCTTTAATTCAACCCTAATTCAACATATACTCTACTGGTCAAAACATTTAGATAGGGTTATCATGGCATAAAAACACAACCCAATATCACACAACTCATACAACATGCATCATTGAATATCCTAGTACCAAGAGACATCATCAAGTGAGGTAGTGACCTTAACACATCCAGAAACCCAATTTAAGGTACTGATCATAATCTTCTAAGGTTCATACCAACATGAAAATGACAAAGAAACAAGAGTGATTGATTCATACAACATGCATATAATACATATTCTAACACTAGGAAGTATTAGCAAGGAACATGACATCTTTAACTCTCTTTTTTTCCCTTTATCTATCATGGCATAATGAAACATGGATACCTTTAATTCAACCATAATTCAACATATACTCTACTGATCAAATCATTTAGATAGGGTTAACATGGCATAAAATGTAACGCCCCAAATTTTTCGCTCTAGCATAGAAATAATGGAACACGTGGCCAAGAATAATATTATGAATTTAGTGGAAAAAATTATGAATAAAGAAATGTTAGGCATTATCTTGACATGTAGTGGATGTGAGATAATTATGCTTAGGTATTATATTTAATGTTATGCTTGGGTATCCTACACATGAATGAATGAATAATGATATGAATATGCATGTGTATGAACTAAATGGGTAGCATTCTCTTGTTGGGCTTTGGTTACATGGGCTTGAAGAAAATAAAAAGGAAAAGAAAGCAAAAAAAAAGGAGGTGCCAAGGATTGAACCTTGGACCTCAACGGAAAGCAAAGCCTTAAGAATATTCATGTAACCAATTCACCTAGCAAGGGAGTTCTATTAGAAGAGGATGGGGAATTGTAGATAAGTGGAAAAGAAGATGAAGAGACACAAAGAAGATGAAGAGACACCATTAAAGAGGTGCTTGCCTCTTTACTCATCATAAAAGGCCATGAAGAGGAGGAAATGCCTAATGCATTTCGACCAAGAAACCTTCCCCTTTTCTCTCCACCAAACTCTTCTCCTTCCTCCTCTTCCTCACCGAAATCCTTGGTCCCCTTGCTACCATTTTCAAGTCCTTCACCTCCTAGAGAAAATCGGATCAAAAGAAGAGCAGAACAAGAGGAGTGCTAGAGTTTAATGTTGATGCAGTCTGGCCCTAATTGCTGTTTTGGTGTTGACAAACGATTTTAGTTTAGGTTGATGATTATGATGATTATGATTAAGTCATGATCGAGGATTATGCATGATATGGAAAATCCTAGTCTAGAGGGCTAGGTGTTAGAAAATCCTAACCTGGAGGGTTAGGTGTGAAAAATCCTAGCTTGGAGGGCTAGGTGTTGGAAAAGTCCTAATTCAGAAGGGTTGGGTGAAAAGTCCTAGCTTGGAGGGCTAGGTGAAAAGTCCTAACTTGAAAGGTTAGGTGCAAATTCCCATCCTGGAGAATTAGGTGAAAAAGTCCTGGCTTGGAGGGTCAGGTGCCTAGCTTGGAGGGCTAGGTTGGATGATGTTCTAACTCGGAAGGGTTGGGTGAAATGTCCTAGCTTGGAGGGCTAGGTGAAAAGTCCTAGCTTGGAGGGCTAGGTGAAAAGTCCTAACTTGGAGGGTTAGGTGCAAATTCCCAACTTGGAGAGTTAGATGGAAAAATCCTTAGCTTGGAGGGCTAAGGTGGATGGAAACTTAGCTTGGAGGGCTAAGTTTGAGTCCCTAGATCGGTCTGGTGATCGATCAGGGATTCTGGCACGCTGCTCCTTCGTGGATCGGTCTGGTGACCGATCCAGAAATGACTGATCGGTCTAGTGACCGATTAGGGAGCACACAGTGAGGTTTGGAACCTAATGTGCTGCTCCTGATCGATCTGGTGATCGATCAGGGAGTAAGCGTTTCACCCATTGACTGGCTCCTGATCGATCTGGTGACCGATCAGGGAGCAAGCAGTGAGGTTGAGTTCACTTGCTGAACTGCTCCTGATCGGTCTGATGACCGATCAGGATCACTGTGCAGATCGTTCTGGTGAACGATCCATCTTCGCGGACTCCTCAATAAGATCGATCAGGACGGTTCCTGATCGGTCTGGTGATGACCTGATCGGATTGATGACCGATCAGGTGACACCCTGATCGATCAGTTGACCGATCAAAAGGGTTAGCCTGTGAAACTTAGAAATCGCCCGATATAAGGGTGGATCGGTCCGGTGAACGATCCATGACCTGGGATCGATCTGGTGATCGGTCTGGGAGAATCTCAAAGAAATCGTGATTTCTGATTGAGCGTTGGGGATCGATCAGGATGGAGCTTGATCGGTCTGGAACTAGCCTGATCGGTCTGGTGACCGATCAGGAGGCTCTCTGATCGGTCCGGTGACCGATCACTTTAATTCAAATTGCACTGTCAGACGCTCTGATCGCGTCTGAACATATCTGATTTGCTGCCACTTACCTCTGATGTTTGATTCACTGTGTGATATACTGCTCTAACTGTCTGATTAAGATGCAGGTGGTAGGGGAGGATTCAAACACTCAAGGAGAAGTCAATGGAGGCTTTCCTTGAAGCAGGTTTGTCCCTTTCTCAACTCAGGTTAAACGGCTGGAGCTGCAGGACTGAAGCCGCTGACTAAAGCTTGGCTGAGGGAGCTCAGGAAGTTCAGTAAGGGTTCAGTGGTAGCTGGCGTTGGCAGTGAGGCTGCTGGAGATGAGGTCACTTGATGCTTAGTGGAGAAACAAAAGGGACGAGAAACAGCTTCGGTGAAGCAGAGTTTTTACAGCTTGTGTTTTGAGTTCTTGTTGCCTTGAGTTCTCCACAACTGCTTGCTGCATCCTTGATGTTTCCATCATTTTGAGCAAGCAATCGAGAAGCAATCATCCACTACTTGAGCGCTTGAAGGAGAGAACGAGAAGCTTGGAGTCCGACAGTGGGAAGACACGAAGAAGGGTTCTTGCGTGAGATCGCCACTGGGTGGAGCTCAGGGAAGCTTGATGCGTTCTTGTCCTTGATAAGTGTTTGAGTAAGATCCTTCTTGTTGTTTCTTTGTGCTTAAATTATATCTGTGATTGAAACACTATGGAGAGGTTACTCCACCGAGAAGGAGGTTGCTTTTTATCCGGTGAACACCGGGGCTTGATCTGCCGACAATCAAGGGATCGCCCACCTTAAGGGCACGCCAAGGAGTAGGGGCAAGTTATCCCCGAACCTTGTAAATCCTCCTTGTTAGCGATCTTGCTAGCTGTGTTTGGTTTGTTTGTGTTTTAGTTTTCTGCACACCTTGTTTTCTATTCTTTCCGCTATGCTACTGATCTCTAAGTTGTAGAAAATTGCTAAGTGCCAAAGGTTGCATTGATTGGCTATATTCACCCCCCCCCCCCTCTCTAGCCATCCCGTTTCCAACATTTAAGAGGTCTTTTCTTCTCCAAAATTTGGAGATCTTTTGGGAACATAAGAACAAGTGGTAAGACTCCCTCACCTGCAGCATAATGGATTTTTTATGTGTTTTTATGATTTTTATGTTGGCTTGTGATGTTGGGTGAAAGAAAATGGAAGAAAACCTTGAGGGAAGTTTCGGCCATAAAGTGGTACTCCCTTTTCTATGTCCAAAAACTTAAAGGAAGAGTTCATGAAATTGTTATTACCTTTTTGTAATGAATATATGATGGATACATGGTGTTTGAATGCCCTCCATGATGTAAAGGACTTGGAAGAATTCGGCCAAGTCATGAAATGGAGAAATGTTGATGCATGAAGTAGGCTATTGTTCTAATGATTGTTTCCTTTCTATATAAATATTTTAGGCCACAAAATTTTGTGGAATCTATGCTAAGGGACCGCTGTAACATTCGGCCCAGGGACCTTAAATTATGCCTTAAAACAGATTTTTATAGACTTTCATGAAGTTATGGTTAAATCAAGTGATATGCATGTGATTGAGTGTTTTATTTCATGATGGAAATAATTTATACCTTAGGGTCAGTACCTTATCTAAGTTGTTTGAGCCTAAACTCATGCTCCATTCTAAGTATTGATGTTTATAAAAATGTTACATGTACCCATATGCATGATAATCCAAGTAGAATTCTAGATCATACACCTAAACTAGCTAGGGTTTGGTGAAGTACAAACTACTTTTACACTTGTGAATGAATTCTTATGAAAAATATGCTTTTATTCCCATGTTATGTGAATGATTATGCTATGAAATCCCTACTGTGAGTTTCGACAAATTACAAGAATAGGGGTTAGGAATAGGTTCGAGTACAAAGCATGCCCCTAAACTAGTGTTTAATGAAGCCTAGACTACCTTTATGCTTGTATATGACCTTAATGGTAAAATATGTTTTTGTTTACATGTTATATGAACTTTTATACCATATTATACATACTGTAAATTTTGGCTAATTACTAGAATAAAGGCTAAGAATAAGTTCTAGTACAATTCATGCACCTAAACTAGTGTTTAGTGAAGTCTAGACTACCAGTGTACTTGTAAATGACCTCTTATGTAATGTATGCCTTTATTCCAATGCTATGTGAGTTTTATGCTATGATATCCTTGCTATCGGCCAGCATGTATTAAGATGAGAAACGAAAGATTAAACTAACATATTGCCTTGATTAAGACAAACATGTGATATGTATGATGTATTGATGAAACTAGCATGATGGTTGCTTCACTTACATGTGTTAAAAGAAAGGTCCTTTCCATGTCTTGCTATTTATGCTAATAATTATGCCATGAAAGTATGCCTATGTTTATTGTAACGACCCAGAAAATTCTCTTAATATTTTCTTTGAAATATTAAGCATGTCCAGATAATTTTTCGAAGGGCCTAGAAATATTAGTACGAACCTTAGCCTAAAACCCATGGTTTTCTCATTTAAATTGAGAAACTAAATACTAAGGGGCCTTATAGGGGCTTTCTAGTGCCATTATTATGGGTGGTTTTTAGGTAGAATTTAATATAAAAAAATAGATGGATTTTAATGAAAAATATTAACATAATTATGGGGAATTTTTAATGAATTTTCGAAAATAATAGGAAATAAATTAAAGATAAAATAGAAAATTAGTGCATGCACCAAGGATTGAACCTTGGACCTATTGTACAACCAAGCATGCACTAACCAATTCACCTAGCAAGGGAGTGCTATGAGGGAATGAAGTGGATATTAGTTAAGGTGTAGGAAATGAAGAGTCATCAAGGGAAAAGACACCATGACTCTTCATTTACCCATTTTAAAGTGGTATAAAAGTGGACAAGGAAGTTACAACTTCCCTTCTCCTCTTCACTTCTTCTTCCTCCCCTTCTAGCCGAAAACTTCAAGCCCTCTCCTCCCTTGGAAAAAGTTCACACAAGCCCCATCTTGAAGGTCTAAGGCCCCCTACAAGGATACAAGGACTAAGGGAGACTTTAGAGATAAGGAGGTTCTTTTGTTGTCTTCTATTCAAAGGTTGTAAGCAAGATCAAGCAAGGTAAAACCCCCTCACCTGTGGTATGATGGTTTTCAAGATATTTATCATGATCTAAGTTTTGTTGGCATGATATGTTGGAAAATCCATGGTTAGGGCCTATGGAAGTTTCGGCCAAGGCTATTGCTTGGGCTTAGGGATGATGTAAATTTTCCTTTGTGCTCTTAAATGTTTCATGATGTTATGTAAGGCATAGATTATGATTTAGGGAAATTTTTGATACCCTATTAACCCTCTAGGGTTTCGGCCACATCAAGTCAAGGGGGCTAGGGGAAAACTCCAACCTCTCCAAGCATGATTAATATATTACTTATGATACCTTATGGGTAAAAATGGTGTTAAATGAACTTTTCCATGGGCTTGTTACCCTTTTAGGGTTTCGGGCAACCCTTGCCTTAGGCCTAGGGCTTGGGGTTAAGTCCAATCAAGGGTGTAAATGATTTTTCTATGCATGATATGTAAGTAAGGGATGTTAATCATGATCTAGGCAAATTTTCCATGGACCCATGGTCCTTAGAACTTTCGGCCAAGACCCCAAACCTAGGGTTTGGTTTGGGTTGAGGTCTCAAGAATGCATGTTATAAGTTACCATGATGCTAGTACATTTTGAAGCATGATGTAAGGGCCTCCATGTGATTAAAATCCTAGTTTATGTGTCATATAACATGGCTTTGAATGGTTGATGTTATGTTATGTTTAATCATAAATATTTAGATCATATGCCATAAATACATGTAATTGATGTAGGAGTAGGTTATGCTAAATATAATGATGCATGAATATTGGTAAATGCTTATAATGGATTTATGATTCATGAAGATATATATACATGTTTTATGATGAATGCTATGAACCCTAGTAGTATGTGGTAGGTTTATATGTAGTTTATCATCCATGTCTTATGATGAATACTAGGATTATGTATGCTAGATGAAATGTATCATGTATGAGGTGTATGTTTATTATGTATCATGATCATGCAAGCTTGATGAACCCGGATAAGGTTATGACTAGAATCATGATTATGCATGTATGTCCTATTATGTGAATAAAGAATGATAAGTATGAATAAAGGTGATGGTTATGCCTTAAGTATGAATGATAAGTATGAATGATGAAGGCATGACAATGATATGAAATAAGTATGAATGATAAGTATGAATGACAAGTATGAATGATGAAGCATGCATGTTTATTTTTAAGTATGAGGCTTGTACCGGACCGAAGTAAGGGTCCAAGGGATGGACACCTTAGAACGCCCCAGTTCTGGACTACCGAAGCTGTCCACGGTTCTGACACTACCGAAGCTGTGCAACAGGGATGGGCACCTTAAGAACGCCCCGGTTCTAAGACTACCGACTATGCTGTCCTTACCTTAGTAGGTTGAGGCTAGCTACCTCATAGCTACTTAGGGATGCGCGTTTATGATGTATGTATGTGGTACAAGCCGGGGACCCCAATGATGTTATGTTTATGTTAAGCATTTAAAAGTATGATTTTAAAACTAAGCATCCTTATGTAGTAAATGCATTTGACTCATTCATACATTCATGTTATGCATCGCGCCAAGGTAAGTATATTTTATGTTTGTGTTTATGCTCATATTTCATGTCATGTATAAGTATGCCTTATATTCATGTATGCTAAGAATTATGTTATGATAAGTATGCCTTATGTTCATGTATGATAAGAATTATGTTATGATAAGTATGTCTTATGTTCATGTATGCTAAGAATTATGTTATGATAAGTATGCCTTATGTCCATGTATGCTAAGAATTATGTAATGATAAATGTGCCCTATGTTCATGTATGCTAGGAATTATGCCAAGTATAAGTATGTTTCATGTCATGTATGTATGTTTATGCTCATGTATGTTAAGATTTATGCCATGCTAAGTAGGTTGTAGATCTATGGTGATGTTAGGAATCAGGCTATGTTAGTTGTTCATATGCTTATGACTTATGCCATGACTATGCTTATGTTTATGTTCGAGGCTACGCTATGTCGAATACTTGATATGTTTATGTTAAGTGACGTATGGTTTTAGTGAGTAGGAAAGGGTTTTACTAAGCCTATATGCTTATAGTTTTATTTTCCTCGTACCGCAGATCAAGCAAGAAGCTATTAAGGGAAGCCGCAGGAGAGGCAGAAGCATGTGTGTGTGTAGCAGTGACTTGGCAAAGGATTTTTATGTTCTCACATAATGCATGTCTTGGGTGTGAAAATGCTTTCATAAATTCTATGATACGTTTTATGGTTATGACTAATGGGTGACTTAAGACCTATGATGCTACGTTTATGGATAAGTACATATTGCTTATGTTGATTACGAATAAGTCATGGAATGGTTAAGTCATGATATGATGCCATGTATAGATATTCCATGTGTTTAGTTGCATGGTTAAAAGCATGTTAAGGAAAAGAAAAAAAAATGATTCCGCTGCACTAAGATGTCTATGCACATTTATGTTTAGCGTAACGACGCCTCTCTCGCCACACCATGAGGTGTGGGAAAAAGGCGGGCGTTACATTTATGAATGATTGAATGCCTATAGTACATACAATATGAAAGAAAGAAAGAAAATGAAAGAATACATGTTCTATATATGAAAGTATGCATAGGATTATGAATGATTGAATGTCTATAGTACATGCAATATGAAAAAAAGAAGGAAAGAAAGGAATGCATGTTCTATATGAAAGAAAGAAAGAAAAGAAAAGAATGCATGTATGTATTTTACTTTAAAGATTGGCTTGTACCGGATCTTGAAAAGATCCACGGTTCTGGACTACCGAAGCTGTCCCTAGGCTGAAAGATAGTAAGCTTAGAATGTAGACCCCTGTAGGTCGGGATTAGCTACCTCGCATCCTACATAGGGGTATGCGCGCAAAGGAAAGAATGGGTACAAAGCCGGGGACCCCAAACAAAGATGATGTATGCTTA
>JAGFNQ010002888.1:29978-59796 GCA_024364735.1 Boesenbergia rotunda | reverse complement strand
TTTAAGGTGTAATATGTTGGTGTAATTTGCATCAGTGATGTCCTCCTCTAAGTTTTTTAATGTTTAACAATACACTTAAGTCAGTGATATATAGAACAAGGGAGGGTGAGCAAAGGAGGAGTAACAAAATGGACCAAAGTCCTAGATTAACCTAAGCACTAAGTCCTGATCGAGGATTGGGCACTAAGTCCTGGCAAAGGGCTGGGCACAGAAGACCTGCTCGGAAGGTGGGCACTAAGTCCTGGTCGAGGATTGGGCAAGAAGACCAGGCCGAGGGTTGGGCACTGAAGTCCTGGTCGAGGACTGGGCACGAAGACCTGGCCAAGGGTTGGGCACCGAAGTCTTGGACTTAGGGTTTGGGAACGAAGTCTTGGTCCGAGGGACTGAGCAACTTAGCTGAGCGATGACTAAGGACAGAAGTAGAGACGGGTCAGGGTTCGGACGTCTCGAGATCTGAAGGTATCGGAGGCTAAGTAAAAGTCCACCCGAAGGACTGAGTGGCAACCGTCTCCTGAATGGAGTAGGTGAAAGACGTGTTCTCGGGGGTGGGAACTTGTGTTGGTTCGACCTAGGGTTTTGTGGAAATCCGAAGTCAGAATCAAGTCCTTAAGGCTAACATTGTATGTAAATTTGCTTTGTGTTTGTGTATCTTGAAGGTACCAAGAACCGGAGACAACCCAGGCACCCCTATTGATGGGGGCGCCCAGATCAAAGAAGGAAACCCAGTTTTGGTTTGAAAGCTTTGATGCCAGGTGCCCAGTAGGTTCCAGGCGCCCAGGTCAAAGAAGGAAAAAGACTAAAGTCGAAGCAAGGCAGAATAGGCTTCGAGTTAAGCGCCCGGGATGATACGGTCGCCCAAGTTGAAAGTTGTATTTGCTGTTTCGAGTTCGAAACACAGATAAGCCTTCACTCAGGCGCCTGGGAGGTCCGGGGTGCCCTGGTCAAAGGTTTTATCAGCTGCGACGAGGTCGGCGCGGGGATAAGGTTTGACCAAGTCTATAGGGGTGCCCCCAACATAACAGGCGCCCGTATGAAGCCTATAAAAGGGGCCTCGACCCCTCTGCTTCAGACACACCTTCTGAGATCCATTCTGAACATTTTGGCCGATGACAAAGCGCTAAAGATGAGGCTCTATGACCGGGAGGCTCTAGGAGGAAGTGCGCGGCACTTCGGAGATCCAGATCGGCCAAGCTTCAACCTTGTTCTAGTCGGTTTGCATTTATTTATTCCGCACTTAACTTTCTATATTGTTGCTTGTAACTATCAACTGTAAGACGGGTTTTCTCTGCCTCCGGAAATTTCGGAAAGGAGACCAATAGTGGACTCACGCCGAGTACATAGGCATGGACGTACTGACCCAGGGGGGTCGAGAACCCAGTAAATAAATCTCACGTGTCTGCTGTATTGTTATTTCTTTTTCTGTTTTACTTTTCCGCTGCACTAACACTCTAAGTCTAGTACGAACGAAAGTCTTACGAAGTTCCGCGAAGATTTTTCAACAGTCGATATTCACCCCCCCTCTATCGACGGCACCGGTCCTACATAATACTCTTCCATAGAGTGGGTTATGCTGCCATGGAAGTCGCAGTATTTCTTCGGTGGTTCAGGTCCTTATGTGTCTACCATCTCTACCAACTTCTTTTTGCCGGTCCAGTAATCTTTCCCGGAGTGAGGGTCCTTTGCTCGAGTAGGAGCGGGTGGCTTTCTCCTCTCGGATCGTACCGAGATTTGGATAGGGACTCCTTCCGAATCTTTTCGACGGACGTACTGCACCTCCTCCACGTTGACATGCTTGACCGACCACCCCAATAAATCATCGAAGCTGGTCGGTGGTTTCTTCATCAGCGACCCAAAGAAGTCTTCTTCATAGAGTCCTTGCGTGAAAGCGCTGATGAGAATCTCTGAGGCGGTCGTCGACATGTCCTGTGCCACCCGATTGAATCATTGGATATAGTTCTTCAGCGGTTCTTTGCTCTTCCGCTTCAAGGCGAACAGGTTTAAAGCCGTCTTCTGGTATCGCTGGCTGCTGGAGAAGTGATGTAGGAAGACGGTTTTAAACTCCATAAAGGAGTTTATCAAATTTTGAGACAACCTCTGAAACCATCTCTGGGCGGGCCCTAATAGTGTGTTCAAGAACACCCAACACTTCACACTATCTGTGTATTGGTGTAACATGGTCGTATTTTCGAACTTATAGATGTGGTCTTCTGGATCCATTTTTCCATCATAATCAGCAATTCTTGGACCACGAAACTGCTTGGGCATGAAATTCGTTATGATGTCTGGAGCAAAAGGCGTAGACGGAGATTTCAGGAGAATCTTGGTGACCTCGATCTTTCCTTGCCCATCCTCATGTCGTAGAATGCTGGAGGCGGCGAAATGTGCCCTCTCTATTTCTCCTATGGAATCTCGCATGTGCCCCGGGGCTATCATTGTCGGCCCTCCTGGCGGCGAGACGAATCTTCAATTTTGATTGTGTGAGTCAGACACCCTTGGGATCTCGGCATGCATCGGAGCCGCTCGTTGAGATGTGGCTTGTTCAATCTGGTGTTGCTCCAGCGCTCCTCTGACAACGTTGGCGACTAAGCAGTCCAACTCCTCTCGTGTCAAAATGATGGGTTGTCTTTCTGGTTCTGTCATCGCAGTGTTCCTTCTGGTGCTTAGATGATTCCCGCAGACTTGTTCTGGAAGTGAACGACGGGGATGACGAATCATCAAAGTGCAGCCCACGATGACGATGACGGGAAGAAGATGTCGACGCCTGCGAAGTTATCACGAGCGTAAAGGGGATGCACCAGAAGGAGTTCCAATGGAGCCCTATCCGACGCTCAAGTCAGATTTAGCAAGGAAAAGTGAGGAATCCAAGTATTCGAGTTCTGAAAGCATACCCCGCTTTACCTGGGTACCGAAGTATCTTATGTACCTTACCACGACGCCTGATCGCCTGGAGATGTCCCGTCGCCGTCATGTCCCAACCACGTTCATCGAGAAAATGACTCCGACACAAAATCCGAAAAGACCCACAAGACCACAAGGTATCTCGCAAACCTGGCTCTGATTTACACCATGTATTTCTCTATCTGCTATACCCGCAGAGTTCAAACCCGGATTCAAAAATCGACGACTCCATATCATTGCTCTTGACCATGACATTCCCAGAATTTACCTTGTGATATGAATTTTCGAAAGTTGAATTCAGAATCAAGATTAGTTATTCACAATCTTTAAGATCTCGCGCCGTTAAATATTAGGTTAATTTTGCGATTTACCGCTATAAATTCTCAATATATTCTTTATCATTAGGTACCTGCCTATTACGATCATGATCGTGACGTCCCACCATTGAAACTAACGAAGTTTCGCACGAAACAGATATTAAGGCTTTGAAAGCAACTGGACAAAATAATAATTATCTTGAAGGTGGAAATTCAAAGAAGGATTGGAGAGTAATAAGAAATTGTCAAAATTGAAAGAAGTCTCTAAGTTTAATAAAAATAAAGTGATTCAAGACAAAATAACAATCCCCTAATATCAACTAAATCATTCTGTAAAAAGATTTAAAATTTTAAGAGGTAAAAAACTAAGAAAAATTGTGACGAAAAAGAAAATTTTTTAACAGAAATGATAAAATCTTATGAGCCAGATCCTTAAAGTCCTTAATATTTGTTAGGCTCTTTAAAAATTATGACATTTGAAAATTCAAGTCCTCTAAACATGATTATTTATTATATTTGCATAACTATCAACTATTTTAACATATTCTGTATTTCAATTAGAGACTACGTCTAAAATTTTAAAAACCTTCACCTCCGGAATCACAAATATTAGCCAATAATATTGTTTCATATTATCACTGCGGGAAATTAGTTAATTTTATTCCACCTTGTATTGATTTTATTTTTTCAATATATGTGCTATTAGATTTCTTAATCAATTATTTTTCTTTTTCCAACGCAATTCAATTAAAAAAAAGGCGACAATTAAGATAATAAAGGTGATTGACTGACACCAACTTAACAGTTCAGAAACGAGGCTACGCACCATGCATGTAGCCAATTATTTATGCCTCGTTCATTTTATTCTGTTTTATTTAAAAACGATCCATGCATGGTTCGTGGTTAAGCCAACTAATTATTCTTCTTAGTCACCATGGCGATCTTCCTGTTCACGGGTTCATCCTCGGGGATGGTGAATATAGGGCAGGCGAAGATGACGACCTTGCCGTCGCGCTGCAGGACGAGGATGTACTTGCCCTCCTGGCCGCGGGTGTTGCTCTCCCAAACTTTGTTGGAGTCATCGTTGAAGATGACGAAGTTGCCGTCGGTTTGCATGCGGGCGAAGCAACGGCTGCCTAGGCCGTTGGTCTGGGAGGACCACACAACCTGGTCGTTGTTGAACAGCACCAGGTTGCAGTCGGACTGCATCTCGAATTTATTGTTCCCTTCGGTGAGGGATTCGCCGCTGTGCAGCTTGTCGCCGCCAAAGAGAACGTTCGTCGATTCATCACTGTGACCACTTTTGACGATCTTCCTGCCCCTGGGTTCATCGTTGGGGATGGTGAATATAGGGCAGGCGAAGATGACGACCTTGCCGTCGCGCTGCAGGACGAGGATGTACTTGCCCTCCTGGCCGCGGGTGTTGCTCTCCCAAACTTTGTTGGATTCATCGTTGAAGATGACGAAGTTGCCGTCGGTTTGCATGCGGGCGAAGCAACGGCTGCCTAGGCCGTTGGTCTGGGAGGACCACACAACCTTGTCGTTGTTGAACAGCACCAGGTTGCAGTCGGACTGCATCTCGAATTTATTGTTCCCTTCGGTGAGGGATTCGCCGCTGCGCAGCTTGTCACCGCCAAAGAGAACGTTCGTGGATTCATCGCTGTGACCACTTTTGACGATCTTCCTGTTCACGGGTTCATCCTCGGGGATGGTGAATATAGGGCAGGCGAAGATGACGACCTTGCCGTCGCGCTGCAGGACGAGGACGTACTTGCCCTCCGGGCCGCGGGTGTTGCTCTCCCAAACTTTGTTGAAGTCATCGTTGAAGATGACGAAGTTGCCGTCGGTCTGCATGCGGGCGAAGCAGCTGCTGCCTAGGCCGTTGGTTTCGGAGGACCACAGGGCCTGGTCGTTGTCGAACAGCACCAGGTTGCAGTCGGACTGCATCATGAATTTATAGTTCCCTTGGGTGAGGGATTGGCCGGTGCGCAGCTGGTCGCCGCCAAAGAGAACGTTGTCGGCCATGGAGGAAGGCAGGAGGAGGCAGAGGAGGAGAGCAGCAGAGAGCATGACAAGACCAGCCATGGCTAATTAAGCTACGGATATATCACTCACTTCACTCTAGTGATGGATTGATTAGTATCGTGCAGGTCCATCTATTTATAGATGCGGATGAAGCAAATTCTGGGATTTAAAACTCAAAAACAGTATAATTAATGAAAAAAAAAACAGTCTCGATCAAGGAACACTGCAAACTAATTCGTAGCATATTGTCTTGATTCAATCATCGGATCTTACTATTTAATTTTGATAAGAGTAATTAAAATGGATCTATATATATCACTGGTTAAATAACTATCAGAATTGTTTTCCTTTAATTTATTTTATTCATTAAAATTAGGGGTGTAAATGAGCCAAGCTGCTCGCGAACTATTCGGGTCTCGGTTCGATAGAAGCTCGTTCGAGCTCGTTAAATAAATCTCGTTAATATTAACGAACCAAACTCAAACTCAGTTGTATTCGGCTCGTTAGCTCGTGAACAGGCTCGTTAATAAGCTCGTGAGCTAGTTCGTAAAATATAAAATTAATATTTAACATTAAATATATAATTTTAATACTTTTACATTTAATAAATATAAAATATTCAATAAAACTCATTTGTATGGATAAAATCATAGAGTTTAGTAAATATTTTATATTTTTTAGAATATATAATTTATTTTTTTAATAAATTGATGAATAATTTAATTAATAATTTATATTTGGTAAGTTTGTTTAAGGCTCGATTAGGCTCGAATATGCTCTCGAGCCATCACTATATTCGATAAATTAAGCTCGAGCTCAGCTCGATAATAAACGAGCCAAACTCAAACTCTCAGGTATTCGGCTCGGCTCGGTTCGATTACAACCCTAATTAAAATTGAAGAATTTGAAATTACTATATATAAAAGTTTCCTTCACTACAATAAAATTCATATGAAGTAGTGGTTGTGTCGTAGATAAAGTACATAACTGATCCGGGCGTATGATTTTTAGAAGGATCGAGAGCTCGTTCGGGTTCTATTGCCGAACTGAACCGGTGGTGACCAGGCCAGGACAAAAGTCTCCCCGGGGTCGGTACACTCAAGGTCGGTCGTCCGAGGTCGGGATCCTCGAGGTCGGTCGTCCGAGGTCGGGACCCTCGAGGTCGGTCGTCCGAGGTCGGGACCCTCGAGGTCGGTCGTCCGAGGTCGGGATCCTCGGGGTCGGTCATACGAGGTCTGGACACTCGGGGTCGGTCACCCGAGGTCGGTCCCTCAAAGTCTATTGTCCGAGACCAGGTACTCGTGGTCATATGGGGACAGTCGGACAACTACGAGCCTCTCCTACCGTATGAGCCTCTCTTATCAAATATTCAGAAGATAATCCCCCCGGCATAATCATTGCTTGGCAGAGCCGCCGATAGTTAAGGAGGGACAGAAGAGATATATTAGGCAAGGTGTCAGGCGGCTATGACAGTCTCACAGCATTAATGCGGCTGTCACTATCACCATCTGTCAACTGACTCTCCTTTAATGAGATTTGCCAACCCTGACACGGCAAAGAGTTACCTCTCCCCTATATAAACCCCCCATATGGCTCTGTAGAGGGGATTGCTGCCATTTTGCAACCATTCCACCATATTGAGATCTCTGTTTCGGTCCGACCTCCCTAGCTACGGCAGACCGGGTCGTCTTGGGGAGACCGAGTCATCCGAAGGAGAACCGGTCTTCGCTCGTCGACAGGATCAAATTTGGCGCCGTCTGTGGGAATCTCGCCTTATCGAGAGCTGAAGATGAGTGAATCCAACCGGGTGACTGTTACTCTTTCACAGGAAGACTTGGAGCTGCTAATAGAAGCTAGAGCCAGGAAATTGGCGGAGGCACAACAAGCGACTGCTCGATCCGCTCAGCTGGGCCCGGCCGAGCAGACTGCTCGGGTGGGCACCGAAGGAGGGGTTCGACAAGATGAGAGTCCTCACTTCCATCGGGCGCTATTCGGCCCGGCTGAGGGAGCAGGGCAATCAGACCCTCACGAAGCTACATCCAGTCATACCAGAGCTAACAAAGGGAAGGCTCCCCTTGCGCCAACCCCGACTGAGCACACGAGGATCCCCTTCTCCAGCCAAGTCTTGAACGAGCCACTGCCCAAGCATTTCAAACCCCCATCCATCGCTGAATACGGAGGAGCTACTGATCCTGAAGAGCATATAAAGAAATTTGAGAATGCCTCGATGCTGCATCAGTACCCCGATGGTGTCAAGTGCCGGGCCTTCCTGACCACTCTAGCCGGGCCGGCCCAGCGATGGTTTGACAGACTCCCAGAGGGATCGATCAAGGACTTCTCCAATTTCAAGAAACTGTTCCTGCAGCATTTTGCCAGTAGCAAGAGACATCACAAGACCAGCTTAAACTTGTTCACCATGAAGAAGGGCTCCAAGGAACCCTTGAAAGCCTACATCACGAGGTTTAACCAAGTTGCGCTGGATGTGCCCACTGCTACGTCCGAGATACTGGTCAGTGCCTTCGCGCAGGGCTTACAAGAGGGCGAGTTCTTCAGGTCCTTGATTCGAAAACCTCCGAAGGATTTTGAAAGCCTTTTGGGGAAAGCCAGTAAATATGTAGATGTTGAAGAAGCACAAGCCGCCAGGCGGCCGGAGGTTAGACCTGCACCCGAAAATCCTCAGCAACATCAGAGAAATGTACCTCCTGGGGGGCCCCTCAGAAGCCCCCGAGCTATGGGGCACCGACCAGGAGTCGAGAGGGGGATAGTTCAGCAAGTGGCCCAGGGCTGCTTCCCATCCAGGTGGCAGCCCTATTGTTCCTTCCATAACAGCCACACGCACGATCTTCAGGACTGCTGGCAGGCCGGCAGAGGTCGGGGCCGCGTCGGTCGGGGAAGTCCAAAAGGAGCTCCCCAAGGAGGTGGTCGAGGTCGGGGAAGAACGTCACCAAGCCAACCCGAGCTCCCGGCTCGACCAACCGCTTCTGCAGCCAGACAGCTGTTCCAGACCCCCAACTCCACTGAGAACAGAAATGCTAGCGAAGAGCAAGTCAATCAACAAAATGCAGTGCATGGATCCATCAACGTGATTTCTGGAGGCCCCACCTATGGAGATTCCAATAGAGCCCGGAAATCACAGGTTAGGCGACTCGATATCTACCAAGTGGGTTGCAGTTCCGCCCAAGCTCAGGGGCCGCAGATCAGTTTCGGCCCTTCAAACTTACAAGGAATAGAAGTACCTCATGAGGATGCCCTGGTCATCACAGCGATCATAGCTAATTACCAGATTCATAGAACCATTGTGGATACAGGGAGCTCGGTAAACATCTTGTACTTAAAAGCTTTTGAGCAATTGCAGATCGAATCTACTGAGCTCCAACCCGTGGCCACCCCCCTCTATTCGGATTCACGGGGAATGAAGTCCAGCCCTTGAGCCAGATCAAATTAGCCATTTCACTCGGTGAAGAACCTTTGAGAAGGACTCGGTGGTCCACCTTCCTCGTAGTGGATGCCCCCTCGGCCTACAATGCCATCCTGGGCTGACCGGTGCTGAACGAGTTCCGAGCCGTGGTGTCCACTTTCTACTTGAAAGTCAAATTCCCAGTGGGTGATCAGGTCGGAGAAGCTAAAGGAGACCAGAAGGTGGCACGCCGATGCTATGTGAACGACGTCCGAGTGGAGGTTAGTAAGTCCTTCCGAGCAGCGCCGGCTGATTGCAACATGGTGCAATCTTCTCAGCCCTCCCCTTGGACTGATTTGATAGAGGAAAAAGAAGAGGTCCAGCTCTTGCCCGACCAAGAAGAAACTAAAGTGAAGATAGCTCCCGGACTATCGCCCGACCTCAGACAACGGCTGATAGAATGTCTGACTCAGAATCGGGATGTGTTTGCCTGGTCCCAGCAAGATCTTAAAGGGGTCAGACCAGAGGTAATGGAGCACAAGCTGCATGTGTACCCTGATGCCCGACCTGTCAAGCAGAAGAAAAGAGATTTTAGCCCCGAACAGAACAAGATCATTCAGGTCGAGGTGGAGAGACTGCTGCAAGCTGGGCACATACGAGAAGTCCAATTCCCAGCCTGGCTGGCCAATGTGGTACTAGTCTCCAAACCGGGCGACAAGTGGAGGGTCTGTATTGACTTCAGGGATCTCAATAAAGCTTGCCCTAAAGACTGCTACCCGCTCCCCCGAATAGATCAGATGGTAGACTCCATCACCGGAAATGAACTCATCTGTATGTTGGATGCCTACCAGGGATACCATCAAGTGCCCTTAGCCTTAGAAGATCAAGAGAAGGTCAGTTTTATCACGGCCGAGGGCACCTATTGCTACACAGTTATACCCTTCGGGCTCAAAAATGCTGAGGCAACTTACCAAAGACTGATGAATAAAGTTTTTAAGGAGCAGCTCGGGAGAAACGTGGAAGTATACGTAGATGACATTCTTATCAAGTCCTCCCAAGTTGCCGACCTCATAGCCGATGTACAGGAGACCTGCTGCACCCTGCGAAGGTATGGCCTCAAACTCAATCCTGCAAAATGTCTGTTCGGAGCCAAAAGTGGGAAATTCCTGGGCTACATCTTAACCGAGCGAGGAATAGAAGCCAATCCGGGTAAAGTGAAAGCACTGCTGGACATGCCGCCGCCCAGGAGCCTAAAGGAAGTTCAGCGACTGACCGGGAGGATCACGGCCTTATCTCGATTTATCTCCCGGTCAGCCAACAGAAGTCTGCCGTTCTTCAAGATCCTGCGCAAGGCCTCCAAGTTCCAGTGGGACGCCGAGTGCGACCGAGCTTTCAAAGAATTGAAGGCCTACTTGGTCAGTGTGCCAGTGCTAGCCAAGCCCGAGGAGGGAGAACCACTGTATGTTTACTTATCTACTACTGAGGAAGCTGCGAGTGCTGTGCTTGTAACCCAGAAAGAGACCGAACAGCAACCGGTCTATTTCTTTGGGCACTTATTTAAAGAGGCCGAGTGTAGGTATACTACACTCGAGAAATTAGCTTATGTCCTTGTGTTGATGGCTCGGCGACTGCGACCATACTTTCTGGCTCATCCAATCCGAGTGCTGACCAATAGCACACTCAAGAAGGTCCTGATCAACCCTGAAGTCTCAGGTCGGATGGTCAAATGGACGACCGAACTGAGCGAATATGATATTCAATACCAGCCCCGAACTGCGATCAAAGCTCAGGCCTTGGCAGATTTCCTAAGTGAACTTCATACGGAGGAAGAGGAGGAGGTCTGGAAAATATATGTGGACGAGTCAGCCACCCGGGCAGGGAGTGGCGTGGGAGTCTTACTGATGTCTCCTAAGGGAGACCCCGTTCATCTGGCCGTGCGCCTAGAGTACCACGCTACCAACAATCAGGCGGAATACGAAGCTCTCTTGGCAGGTCTTCAAGCGGCCAGACAGGTCGGGGCCACTCGGGTCATCATACACTCTGATTCTCAGTTAGTGACTCAACAGGTGGCCGGGCGGTTCGAAGTGAACGACGAGAAGTTACAGGCTTACATAGAGGCATATCAACAGTTACAAGCAGAATTTCAAGAAGTCCAGATTATACAGATCCCCCGAGGGGATAACGCCAAGGCAGATGAATTAGCTAGGCTGGCCAGCTCGGTCCGCCCGTGGGTCTTCCCCAGGCCTTCACCTCAGGTCATGCTAGTGGCTCAAGTTGAGAGGGAAACAGAGATGGAGATAGAGGGGGACTGGAGAGCTCCATTCATTGTCTACCTGAAAGAAGGAACTCTTCCGGACAGCCCCGAGCAAGCTCGGATACTGAAGATCAGGGCAGCCCGGTTCACCTTGGTAGGAGACGCATTATACAAGCGGGCTTTTTCCCGACCCCTAGCCAGATGCCTTGGAAAGGAAGATGCGGATTATGTGCTCAGGGAAGTGCATTTGGGGTGCTGCGGAAACCATTCAGGAGGTCGGTCCATGGCTCGGAAGGTCCTCTTGGCCGGTTACTTTTGGCCGACCCTTCAAAAGGACGCAGAAAAGGTGGCTCTTTCTTGCCTTTCTTGCCAGAAGTATCAGAATCTATCGCACCGACCAGTTGAGATGTTGCGAGCGTCCACTGTATCATGTCCCTTTGATCAGTGGGGCATGGATATAGTAGGACCCTTCCCCAGGGTAGCAGGTCAGAAGAAATTCCTGTTGGTGGCAGTGGACTACTTCTCCAAGTGGGTCGAAGCAGAAGCCCTATCCCGGATCACCGAACAAGCGGTGAAGAAATTCCTCTGGCAGAACATCTTGTGCCGGTATGGCATACCTCATAAGCTGGTGTCAGACAATGGTCGGCAGTTTCAAGGTCGGATAATCAGAAACTGGTGCAAGGAATTTGGGATCAAGCAGGCCTTCACTTCCGTGGCATACCCCCAGAGTAATGGTCAAGCCGAAGTAGCCAATAGAGAGATTTTGAAGGGGCTCAGAGCTAAGCTGGATCAGGTCGGCGGATCCTGGGTGGACGAGCTGCCTGGTGTCCTATGGGCCCTTCGAACCACACCCAAAGAAGGGTCAGGGTGCACCCCCTTCCAGTTAGTCTACGGGAGTGAAGCGGTAGTCCCCATGGAGGTCGGCTGTGAGTCTGACCGGAGACATCTGTATGGAGAAGACAACGCGGAGAAAAGACGAGCTGAGCTAGATCTGATCAAAGAGGTCCGAGCTAAGGCTGCAGTCCGCATGGCTGCTTACCAGCAAAGGATGCGGAACCAATACAACCAGAAGGTTATACCCCGACACTTCCAAGTAGGGGACAAGGTATGGAAAAGAGTCAAGCCGGTTGGAGAAGTGGGCAAGCTGGAGCCTCCATGGAGTGGTCCTTTCCTGGTGGTCGAGGCGCTGGGATCGGGAGCCTACTATCTGCAAGATGCTCAAGGAAAGCGACTCGGAAGGCCCTAGAGTGCAGTGCATTTGAGATTGTATCGTGAGGAAAGCGGAGAGAAATGATTCTTGTAACTGTACTTAGAAAAAGCGATGACAAAAACACTAACTCCTCAAAAGACAACTGCAGCAAGTTATAAGTGAGCTTGATCTCACACACCCACCGGACTCGACGCCGATCGGGCGTGGCGTTCCACGTTCAGTCGGGCCCGGTCGGGCGTGGCAATCCACGCTCGGTCAGGGTAAGTCGGACGGTGTCCAGACTCTTGCTAAGGCAAGTTATAAGTGAGCTTGCTCTCACGCACCCACCGGACTCGGCGCCGATCGGGCGTGGCGTTCCACGTTCGGTCGGGCCCGGTCGGGCATGGCAATCCACGCTCGGTCAGGGTAAGTCAGACGGTGTCCAGACTCTTGCTCGAGGGACATATGAATTAACATATTTCTATGATCTTCACTACCAGGACGTGGCTCCCCACGTTCTGAAAGACAAAAGGGATATTAGGTCAGCTCGGTAAAGCTGAACTAATCGAACCAGCGCACACAAGCCAACTCGGCTTCGTTGGTAAGGTTAGCTCATCGAAAACAAGATAGAACGATAAATCAGGGTGTCCACCCGATTGAACAACGCGCCCAAACTTGGGCAACGACCGGACTGAGTGACTAAGAGCTCAAATACACTAAGCGTTCGATACTTAGAAAAATTTGGCTCTTGACTCACAAAATCGATCTAAAGGGAGCGGTATGAGCGGCCTGATCGGTCACGTTTTGTGAAAATTCGCGATGTAATCTAAGCGCTGGCCCTCGTAGAGCCAGTCGAGCACCCCAAACAGACAATGCTTAACAAAAACCTTAAACATCGTGAGCAAACAAATACGGCATGCAGGCTATTGAAATAAAACCATGTCAAGCTAAGGAAATCAAAGAAGGGCTCATGGCCCATACAAAATTGAGCCCTGAAGGCTGAGTCAACTCAAAACATGGCAAACTTCTTAAGGCCAGAGGGTCGAGTCATCATGAAACAAAGGGAAGTAAGAATTCAACCTAAGTGAATGGGGGGAAGGCATCTTCAGGAATCGACGCTTTGATCCGCCGCAGCTTCACTACGTTGGGAGGAAGGTCCTCGGGAAGGTGGCCGGCCTCAGTCAGCTGCTGGATAGCACCCCTCGTGCCGTACCTGATCATGCCACCGGTGCGCTCCGATATCAAGTCCAGGAAGGAGTCCGACTGAATGTAGGCTAGACGTGCCGCTTCAAGCCGAGCGGACTCGCCCGACTTATAGTCCTCCAACTCCTTCCTGAGTCGGGCAAGCTCGGAACCCTGCCCCTGGATGGTAGTTTCCCGAACGGCCAGCTGCGCCTCCTGGCCCACTAGCTGAATTTCCAAACCCCGAAAGGCCTCTTGTTGGGCAGCCAGCTCTGTCTCTTTGTTCTTCAGGGCGAGTTGAGTTTGGTGATGAGCCGCACCCGACTCTTTCAATTTCCGTTGGAGCCCCTTAGCGTTTGTTGTCATCTTAGCCAGGTCGGCATGGGCTCGGGTATGCCGATTCTTGAGGACCTTATTTTCGCCCTCTAAATGAGCCACCCGATTAGTCAGACGCTCCACCTCCACCGCGGACTGAGCCATCAGCCTTTGCTCTTCCTCCGCACGGACCTCCAGCTCGGATATGTGAGATCTCAGCGCGGTTATTTCCGATTGCATCTGGTCTATGCCCTCATCGCCTGGAGGAAAAGTGCATCGCGCCACCTTGGCCTCCAACTCTCTCACTTTTCTCTCGGCTGCCCGGCGCTCCCGGGTATTGGCTACCAACGCCTGGCCGACTGCATGACCCAACGCCCATTGCTGTGAAATGGCGAGAAGATCGTAAGTGTAAGCGTAAACAGTCAAAAGAAGTGGAAAAGATACCTGAGTCATTCCCAAGAAGAAATGGTCGGCCAGGCTGACATGGTCCATCGTGAGGGGCGCCGTCCATCCTTCCTCCCAGCTCGGGACTAGCAGGCCATGCAAGTTAAGCGATTGAGGTTGGACGGTCGGAGTCAGAGCAGTGGCCGAGGGCACTTGAATGTCCACAGCTGACCTCGGGGGGGAGTGTATGGATAGGAGGGCTTCGACGACGTCGATGTTGGCGACGTCCGTCTGAAGAGCCTGAGGACGCGGTGCGGTCCCCGAGGTCGACGCACCTGAGGGGGCTGTTGCAGAAGTAGGAGGTCGGGCCGCTGAGCGAGGTGGTGACTGGGTCGGACCCCGAGGGTCAAGTCGGGGAACGGCGGGAGCAGGAGTCGAGCCCCGAGTCGGAGCTTGAGGGCCGGGCATAGCTGGGTCAGGTCGTGAAGGCACTAAGGCCTGGTCCCTCGTAGTCGGTGCTTGAGGGGAAGGCAAATCCACGGAGAGGGCCAGCCGGCGGCGCTTTCGGACCAAGCTAGAAGAAGCTGCCTGGTCCGTTTCCTCTTCTTCTGCCTGGGTGGATGTCCCCTCGCCAACTCCCTGAGTTGTCGCTCCCACTTCCCCGGACGGGAGACTCTCTCCGAGGTCGCTGGCGGTAACTGCCGGCAGTTCGGGATCTGAGGCAACGCTCACGGGTGGTACCGCCCGAGCGGCTGCTAGCTGGGCAGCCAGAGCCTCCATGGTGTCATCCTCCCGATCCAGCACCTCATCAATCCTAACGCTATACATGACTTCGGCTGCACAAAAGAAAAAGCTTTAGTTAGCATTAACAAGCTTACAAAGCAAGTAGAAACGTACCGAGGGTGCCAGGTAGCTCCGCCGGGACTTGGCTCAGCCGGAAGAGATACACCATACCCCCGATCAGTAGCTTGCCCGCATGATACCGGGGTCCCCCGAGCTTGGAACATGCAGACCGGTAGCCCGGTTCCGAGCGAAGTTTCTTGGGAAGCTGAGGATGATCAGGCAGGTTCTCTACCCACGCGGTAGGCCAGTTCGACCGGGGGATTGTTTGGATGTAGAAGAAGTGAGATTTCCAACCTTTATTGGAGGAGGGAACCTTCTCCAAGAAAGCCGAGTTAATACGGGCTTGGAAATAGAAATTCCCGGGTTCTTGCTTCTTGAGATAATAGAAGAAGTGGAACACCCGGGGTTCTAAGGGAATTTTGTGGGTAGTAAAGATGATCACAGTGCCACACAATATTCGGATCGAGTTAGGGGCCAATTGAGATAGGGAGACCTGGAAGTAACGACAAATAGCGCGGAAGAAAGGATGCAGAGGGAAATGCAGACCGGCTAACAACTGATCGGAGAAGACAGTAAAATGACTTAAGGGAGGCTGATGTGCCCGACCTCGACGGTCGGGCTGAGTTATCGAATGGTCTTCGGGGATTAAGTAATCTATGCGCAGGGTCTCTATCTGACCTAAGGTTAGAGAAGACCGGGTGGTTAAATACCACGGCTCGGGGGGCGTAGGCGGGGGTGCAGACGATGACGCCATCAAAACGAAGTCAGAAAGGGCACGACAAAGGCTCGGCAAAGAGGAAGAGTGCCTAAAGGTGATGTTCACCGAAGACACTGTTCGTCGGAATCGAGAAGGTCGGGCGGCGGAGGTCGGACAATAGTCGGAGAGAAAGAGATGGTCAGGATAAAAAGAGGCGAAATGAGGGGGCAAACCTATTTATACCGCGGGTAAAACCAGGAGGACCGTTGATAAGCACCATTTTATTGATTATTTTCATTGCTAAAATCCATGTTTGGCCCATGTTTTTATTACTTAATTATGATTTTACCCTAGGTTTTGGAACTTTATCTTATTTTGGACTTAATTGCAAAATTACACAATTTTTGGATTATTTGGCCACTAATTTTCTGATATATTTTTGTAGGCACGAAAGGATCCTGGACCTAGGGCATACTGGGTCAAACTTGAGTCGGAAGTGGAACCGGATCGAATTATCATGTTTTGGATTAATCCGGGCCGTCCGATTCGAGAGCGGCTAGATCTGAGCCATCCGGGACGATCTGAAGCAATCCGAGCTAGGGTTAGGGTTGATCAAGCACCCTGATCAAGATCTGAAGGTTTCATCACAATCAGAGCTCAATCAACCGTTGGATCAAGCTTGGAGGGCTCTAGAGCGTCCATTCACAGATAGAGTTGATCTGGACCATCCGTTGCATATCTGGAGGATCCGAGCTACCACAAGGCAGATCCTGACCCCAGATCAACATCCTCAAAGTTTGGGTCAGATCAGATGAAGATCAACCGTTGGATTTCTCAAATTAATCACAACCGTCCATTGATAGCTATTTAATCAGATTTTCCCAGCAGCTTCTCCTCGTCGTGTCGTCGCCGTAAACAGTAGCATCTTCTTCATTTCTTTGTTTTTCTTAGTGTTTTTCTCCATTTCCGGGGCGCGACCCCTCGAATCTTCATTAAGATCATCTTCTGGAGCTTTGGAGGTCAGTTTGGTTGGAGAATTAAGCTTGAATTCGCGCCGGACAGAGTTATTTGAGGGTTTCGGTGGCTCTGTGGTCTGACCGCTGAAATCTCATCCACAAACCATTTCCGAGCTTCTGGGCAGCTTGTAGGGGTTCTCAGGTGAGCCCAGAAGGTTCCCAATTCATCATCGCAGCTCCATTATTTGAGATCGAAGGGGTTTGGATTGGAAATTCCCAGCTTGCGCAGTTTGAGCAGAGTTCTCTATTCCAATCTGATTTCCACTGATTTGCTGCGCCTAGGGGTTCGAGGCCGGCTCTTGCTTGACGACCAAGAAGAATTTGAGCTTAGGGAAGATTGAGGAGTAGTTTAACTCGTTTAATTTCTGGTTTTGTAGCTGTAATTTCGTTACTGCCATTTTCTGTTTCTGCACTTTAGTTTCAGCTGCTGTAGTTAACATTTCGGATTTAATTCTGTTTAATTAGTGGTTTTAATCTGTTCTTCTATTAGTTAGCTAGTTTGTTTAGTTAATTCTCCATTTAATTTTACTTGTTTTGCAATTCTAAGCTTGAGTATCAGCTGTGCCAATTTTATTCCTTGCGTGCCATGTTATTACTGACTTTGCAATTTCAGTTTCTGAATTTTTCTGTTTTGTTTCAATTCGACTAGTGTTTAACTTTATTCCTTGAAATCAGAGATCAAAATTAGTGTGTTGATGTGTTAGATTCGAGTTCATTTCTTAGTAGATTTTATTTCTGAATTTAAGTTCAGTTTGTGGAGTTTCAATCCAAATTCTGCACTTCCCCATTTTATTTCTGAACTTCCTGTTTCAACTCATCAAGAGGTTTCCTGTCTAATGATCCATTGTATCAGATCTCGACTTGAACCATTGGTTTATGCATTAGTTGTTGATGAGTTTCCGCAATAATTTCTGCATCAGTTTCCTCACGCATTGAGTGGGTTTCCACAACTTCTGCTCTTACTTTTGCACAATTCTGCCCTACATCTTAATCTTCAAGCTGCACTCACTCTTGTAGTTTCTGAGTACCAGAATTCGTTTGGCAATCCATATCAAATCCAGCACATCAGTTTCATCCATTTGGGTGGCAAGTTTTACCTCAATTTCTGTTTTCTTTTCTTGCATCAGATTTTCTCTGAAATTCTGCAGAATTGTGAGCTGAGATGCTGAAATTCTGCATGCAAGTGTCAAGATCAGTCTCGGAATGGGTTTGTATCAAGTCGAGTGAAATTACAGTGAATTTTTGAGCCTGAAATTAGCCCCTTCTGCAGTCATTGTATTTCTGAATTTTTGGAATCTGTTTTGGCACAAAAAAAATTCAGCCCTTGGCACAAGAGTTCCATCTTGTGTGCCAAGTTGTTAGAACACTGATTTGTATCAGATTTTCACCAGTTTTTCTGGTGTAGGACAGCTACTGAAGTCTATTGATATCATCTTCAGAATCCTTGAGTTTCTATGCATGGGTTTACCTCCGGACTTTGTAGCTAGTTGTGTAGTGATTGTCCAAAGTTTGATTGTTGAATTTTCATAGATAGCATTTGATCTAAGTTGGCTTGCTTCTGAAAATTGTATCCACTGTTTCGTCCCATCATTGCTTAGCATTTGTTGCTGAATTTAAAAATCAGATTCACTTTCTAAAGTTGCTTAAGTGATTTAGATGAATAAATGCTCTTTTTGGTTGAATGATAACTTGCCATCACATTATTTGATTCATTAGTTTGATTTCATCCATTTTGATTGCAATTTCTTTTCATGATTGCAACCCAAAACCCAAGTTTGATTTGAAACCCGAAAACACAAATGACACCTAAATACAAGCGCGAATCAAACAACGACAACTAGCCCCGAGAAAAATACGACCTGTGACCCCTATATTACATTTTCAGTTTTTGATTGTAAAAGGATTTCCAGCTATTCATTTACATCTAAATTTGAGACCCACATTCGTGACAGTCCATTTGGGTCCGTCAACCGTCCGATGAAGAAAAAGAAAATGGCGGGGTAAACTTCTCGCCGTCCGATCTCTGCCTTTTCCCAGACCTCGAAGCTTCACTCGCACGCCGCACGGGCCACGCCGGTGACGTTTCGCTACCCGAGACGTCCAGTCGGGAAGCGACACGCATCCTCGCATTAATGAGGATTTGATGGGTGATACGACATTGAAAGGGAGGATTAACCGTACGAGAGGACGCGCGGGAAGACAGAAAAGAGGCAGGCCGACCGAGCAGGGAACCTAGTCAGTCGGATTGAACTCCTCCTTCGACTAGACTTGAGAGGGAGGCTTGTGATCCGGGCGTATGTTTTTTAGAAGGATCGAGAGCTCGGTCGGGTTCTATTGCCGATCTGAACTGGTGGTGAACAGGCCAGGACAAAAGTCACCCCGGGGTCGGGACACTCAAGGTCGGTCATCCGAGGTCGGGATCCTCGAGGTCGGTCGTCCGAGGTCGGGACCCTCGAGGTCGGTCATCCGAGGTCGGGACCCTCGAGGTCGGTCGTCCGAGGTCGGGACCCTCGAGGTCGGTCATCCGAGGTCGGGACCTCGAGGTCGGTCGTCCGAGGTCAGGACCCTCGAGGTCGGTCATCCGAGGTCGGGATCCTCGGGGTCGGTCATACGAGGTCTGGACACTCGGGGTCGGTCACCCGAGGTCGGTCCCTCAAAGTCTATTGTCCGAGACCAGGTACTCGTGGTCATATGGGGATAGTCAGACAACTACGAGCCTCTCCTACCGTATGCGCCTTTCTTATCAAATATTCAGAAGATAATCCCCCCGGCATAATCATTGCCTGGCAGAGCCGCCGGTAGTTAAGGAGAGACAGAAGAGATATATTAGGCAAGGTGTCAGGCGGCTATGACAGTCTCACAGCATTAATGCGGCTGTCACTATCACCATCTGTCAACTGACTCTCCTTTAATGAGATTTGCCAACCCTGACACGGCAAAGAGTTACCTCTCCCCTATATAAACCCCCCAAATGGCTCTGTAGAGGGGATTGCTGCCATTTTGCAACCATTCCACCATATTGAGATCTCTGTTTCGGTCCGACCTCCCTAGCTACGGCAGACCGGGTCGTCTTGGGGAGACCGAGTCATCCGAAGGAGAACCGGTCTTCGCTCGTCGACAGGATCAATAACTTATCATAGATTTGTAGAGTAAGACAAAACTAGCCAATAAATGCCGTTATCCAGGATTATTGAGTATAATCCTGTGGAGTATTATCTTAAAACATAGTGTTTATTAAAAGATTATTGTTTAAATTATTGAGGCACGCACTTATAATATTGACCTAATTTTTAGGTAACGTTTATCCTGCATGCCAACTCATCCACATTATTATTATTATTTTTTGGCAATAAACCATAATCATGCTTAAATTTCCAAATAATTTTATTGCAACAAATTAAAATTGTGTAATCTAGAAGATATTTTCTGATCGGGCCAAATATATAAAGATTGGCATACTATCGGAAATGGGACTCATTTATTTCTAACCGTTCATATTGACGTGATATATAAAAAAGTTACTAACAAAAGACAACAAATTTTATTGAAAATTGATGATTGTGATTTATGTAGTAATGAAATGGAGACAGGTTGAAGTGTCTGCTTTTTAAATGTCAGCATAGTAAATACATATGAGAGCATCAGATGAAATCAATCGTTCTATATGAGAATATCGACAAATGGGCGCATGAAGAAACACGAGGATCCTTGTTGCGATCAAGTAAAGAGAATATCTAACTTCTACTATTTATCAAGTATGGATGACTCGTAGCTAAACAATCTGAGTCTATTTCTATCTCGAAGTCTTAAGTTTTTATTTTTTTGTAAAATTCAAATTCTCACACACGCACAGGCCATTTAACTTGTACACCTACAATGGGCGACCACCGTAGGTGCCCCTCACACGGGTGGCACCTTCGTTCATTGGAGGCACCTCCCCATGTGAGAGGCGCCCACAATGGTCGTCCACGGTGGGTATCCAAGCTATCAAGATTATGCATGTTTATACTTATCCTAATTGGGTAGTCAGTTGGCTAGTGGGTAGCAAATATGCTATATGGGGCAAGGGATCAATTCCGAATTGGCCCATATCCTCAGGGAAAAAAATCCCTCCCACTCCCTAACTACTTGGGGATCGACTATTAGTTGATCTCGTAATTACCTCGCTTTATATAATCTAGATATGGATTATGAGGCCCCTAGGGCATGGTGCAATGGATGAGCAACTGGTTGTCTCCCAAGCATCCGTAGTTCAATCCCTAGCTACGATGAATTTTGTAGAAATTTTTTCTCCGGTGAAAAACTTTCATAGGGCTGGACTAGTCGCCCAAGTTCGATTACCCAACTTGATTAATTACTTTCTTAGAGATGAATTACTAGGAATTTTTGAGGTAAGTGCAATCATGCACATTTTTACTACCAGGCTTGTTTTATATTTTTTTATACTTTGATGTTCATATTTTTTTTTTGGTCGAGCAACTAATAGTTGGTATACCTAGAAAAAAATGATTAACGAAATTTTAATGTGATTAATTATATAAATGTGATTTTAGAAGGATATAAATGTGGTTGACTTTAGTCAAAAATGTATATTATATGAATTAATATATATTATATTTCGGATTAAAATTAGAAATTTGAACGATTTACACAAATAAAATAATTAAAATATTAGTTAAAATTATCAATCTTAGACAAATAATATTTTTTTTATTATTCCTAATGTATTACATCAATATTATATATTATGACCAGTAAGTTTAGAAAAATATTTGTATTTATGTTTATATTTATGATCAAATAAACATTATTTAAATACAATAAAGGCATGACTTAAGAATGAAAGAAGGATATGTGTATTTTCGAAGGATTGTTATTCAAGGTTGAGCTCTAGTGAAAGTGAAAATGGAAGATAAGAAACATCCCTTATGACATTGGAATGGAAGAAGTGAATGAATTTAAGGAGAGATCTTTTGTAAGAAAGGGAGAGAATGAAGAATTTAGGTTAGGAAACCTTCCTTTATGTTTTGGCATTGGCATGAGAAAAAAAAGATAAAGTGGCATGGTAGAGTAATGAGTTACCTAACTTAAATATATTGTAAAATATCAAATTGAGAGTGATTGTTGTTGCAATTCACCTTTGGTCAAGGTTGACCAAGCTCAGTTATCTCTGTTAGGACATGTATGAGCTAGATAGAGTGGGTGAACAATCTTGGTGGAGAAGTCTGACTCTCTAGCATTATCTCTTTAATGATGTTTTTTAGTGGAAATTTGAAGCAAAGACTCTACAATAATAACACCTTCACTTTTATTTGGTATCCAAATCCTTGAGGTTACTAATCCAAAGGTCTGACCCTCATAGCTTTACTATGAAAATTTCCTTCTCAGAGATGAAGAAGTCTCGTATAATCTTGAACACAAGAAATATAACAAAAAATAAAAACCAATACAATGAATACAAACAATTTTACATGAATCTTACTTTGTGCACTTTTTTGTTGCTTGTAATTGCCTCTTGTTGGTATATATAGAAATTTAGTAGCATTTCTTTCTCAAACGGTCATGAAGTAGCGACAAAATCCCTCAACGAAATCCCCTTTATATGGATGTTGTTCGAACTGATTTCCGCCCGTAATTGATTAACCTTACTCACCAATCGATTAACACTCACAATCTATTATCCTAATCAATTATTTTGGGTCAATCGATTATCCTAATTAATTACCTGACCCTAACACCTGAAAATCAAGTTTAGGATTCCTTTCCCAACATCTGGTCATTCATAACTCGTTGAGACTTTTCATTTCTTAACATTTGATCAACCTTAACTTGTCAGAGCTTCTTCACCAAGTTTCTAATTAACTTTTAACCCACTTGGACTTTTCATCTCATGCCAACTTTCTGTTGGACTTTCGATCACCAAGTGTTCGATCAACCTTTGACCCACTTCGACTTTTCCCTAATATAGTCCCGCTAGGATTTTCATTGCTTAGCCCTGCTAAGACTTCCATTGTCTATTTCTCAACTAAAAATTCCACTGTCTATCCCAGCTAGGACTTTCATTGCTTAGTTTTCAATTAGGATTTCCATTGCCTAATTCCCAACTAGTTCTTCCACCGCCTAGTCCCGCTAGGACTTCTATTGCCTAATTCACAACTAAGTCTTTCACCATCTAACTCCTCTAGAATTTTAATTGTCTAATTCTCAACTAAGTCTTTCACCCCATAGTTTCCAACTGTCTTCCATCGCCCCGCCTGCCACCTGCTGCCAAATAGCGAGGACAAGGTGATACATGCCCAGAGGTGGCAGGATAAAGTGGTGCATACCGGGTTAAGGAAAGGGGCACTGTCAACTTAATGGCTGGCGCCTTTTGGCGTCGCTCGACCTGACACCAGTGTAGGTGGTCGCGGTACGGGGGGACAGGGTATGGCAGGGTGATCAATACGTCAGCGTGATATCCGTCATTTAAGACCAGGATGACCTCAGTCCTGCGCCGACCCCGTACAGCTTCTGGTAATCCGGTGCCAGGGAGTGGTTGTGTTGGTTGCCATGGCCGGCTGAGGGCCTATGAGAGTGCCGACTGGGGCACTGAGTGACGAGGTCGGCTGAGGGCCTATGAGAGTGCTGACTGGGGCACTGAGTGACGAGGTCGGCTGAGGGCCTATGAGAGTGCTGACTGGGGCACTGAATGACGATGTGCCGAGTAACTCCCCCATGGTTCGGGCTTACCCCAGGAGCGTGGGCCGCCACGCGTCGGCTGGGAGTCAACCCAAAGGGAGTATTAGGGCATGAGCGTCTATGCCTGGGTTTGACCAATCCAGAGGAGCGTGGGCAGCCACGCGTCCTACCAGGGACCGTGACCCGTATGACGCCTATCCAACGGGCCTTTCCAGCCCACTAACAGCTTTCCTTCGGACTAGGCGCCAGGCAGCCGGGCCAGGTTACACACAAGCTGGCCCAAGATCATAAGCATCCCCCTCAAGTCTAGTCGAAGGAGGCACATAGTCCGACTGACTGGACCCCGACTCTAGCTCGAGCCTGGCGCACCCGAGCGATCGGGTTTTGCATAGGAGAATCATCTGCTGGGTCACATGTCTCTTCTGGACCCTTTGAAATCCTGGTGTATCTTCTCTTTAACTGCCACCTTAATGACCTAGGGCTAGCACTCCTAAGCCATTTGCGCCCGCATACTGAAGGACATGCCCTCGTCCTTCGCAAATGTTCTACCCACACGTGTTCTACCGTCTGGAACATGGCCCGAGCCTGATCAAGCGGTTCCGGCATTGTCGCACGTTTCTCCCAGTCCTTCATCGGACGACTGACGTCTCTCGTCTGTCCCCATAAGTAGGCCTTTCATCCGCCCATCCTCTTTACTGCGTTCAAACCTCCACCTTGCTCTCTGTTAGTGATATGAGAAAAGTGTCCTAAGACAATCGCCTTATGATTGTAATCATTTATTTTAATAAATGAATATTCACTATTTGAGTATACATGTTTATGTATTTGATTGAGATCTTAAACTCATTTACTGAATGTCCGCAATGCAATTCACAGCATGAGAGAATTTGTGATGAATTCACAACTAGTGATTATCTCTACATGTGCAATTGTGAAGTATTGAGATTGTCCCTAGTCGATGAATTGATAAAAACGGGCACTATCAATTCTGTTGAGACTAGCATGGGTTATTCTCTAATCAGCTGATTCTCACTGGCTGGTGACATTGGGATGTCCGGAGATAAACATGAATGCTAGTTAAGGGAACTAGTTCATTGGAGTGACTGACTGTAAAACTTCATATGGTAGTCTACATATAGACATGTCAGTGAAGTTCTTACTGCAGCTTAAGTGCGATGTTCCTTTGACTTGCGGTGTTCAAGTCATCTTGGTCATGGAAACTTATACTTTGACATCTTAAGCAAGCATCTCCAAGGAGGCGTGGACCCAGGATGATTGGGTATAAGCCGAAGTACCCGAAGATGTTTAAACATCCTACAAAGGATTCACTACTCCTTGCGAGGAGATGTATACCCAAGGCCTATCGTCGGATTGTTACTTGAAGCCTCTGGCCAGAGCATGACATGTTCAGAGTATGAATCTCTTAGATACATGAGAGTAATTAGAATCCGTAGGATGAGAAAACGTTACTTGGGCTAGGTGTGACGTAGTCAGCCTAGTGGGGACTGACACACATAGACCATGTCCTAAACCAAGTGGGTATAAGATGGTGAAGGGAATGGGGCACGATTCATTATAGCTGCTGAAGGGTTTCAGAATTGTTTCTGAGGTCAACCGTTGATCTTTCGATTAATTGGGGATCATGATGTACTACTAGGTGCCACTCATGATCGTTCTATAATTGGTTAATTATAGACGGCCAACATAAATCGAAAGCCTATTTAGTCACACGCACTACGAGTAATCCGAGGGATTTAAAACGAGTTGAAAATTAGATTTTTCAATCAAGAGAGATTAGGTTTGGTTGAGCCAAATGATATATCGAATCTGAATTTTTCAGAGACGCATCGGAAGCGTAAAATGGCTAAGTCTTTTGAAGACTTAATAGATGAATTAAATGGGTTTAATTCATTGGGGTGTGGCCTGGATAGGCCGGCCAAAGAGGGTCCCCACCCTCTTTGCTTGGCCGGCCACAACAAAGGGAGGGAACCAAATTGTTTGGTTCAATTTATAAAATAAATCGAGTGTGGTTTGTTTTATAAAATTATGGATGATATAAATTTTTTATATAAACCAAGGTTTGGTTTATTTTTCATGGAAATTAAAATGAACCATGGATTGGTTTATTTTATTTTATAAAATCAATCATGGATTGATTTACCATGATAAAGAAATTTATATAAAAAAATTTATATAAAATTTATTTTTCATGGAAATTAAAATGAATCATGGATTGGTTTATTTTATTTTATAAAATCAATCATGGATTGATTTACCATGATAAAGAAATTTATATAAAGAAATTTATTTTTCATGAAAATTAAAATGAACCATGGATTGGTTTATTTTATTTTATAAAATCAATCATGGATTGATTTACCATGATAAAGAAATTTATATAAAGAAATTTATATGATAAATTTCTTATGAAAATTTATTCTATAAGAAAAAGGAGACTTGGTTGATTTTTATCATGAATTAAAATATGATTTTAACCATGATATAAAAATCAAGACTTGGCATGATGGAATAAGTCATAGAAAATTTATATGATAAATTTCTTATGAAAATTTATTCTATAAGAAAAAGGAGACTTGGCGGTTGAGAGGCAACTATATAAAGGCCCCAAGGCAAGGCTTGAAGATAATTCGAAATAATCAAAGTATTTTTGCTTGGGTCTCTCCCTCTCCTCCCTTCTTTCTCTTGGCCGGCCTCTCCCTTCTTCTCCCTTCTTCTTGCCGTGAGCACAAGGAGAAGCACCGAGGCGACGAAGTTCTTCTGTTGGGACGATCTTCCTCTCCGGCCATCATCACCTTGGGATTGGGCTCAAGTCATCTTCCTCCTTCTCGCCGGAATTGTGATTCCGGCCAACCTTGGTGGTGAGTTTTTCCAATGTGATTACTTCTCTCTTGGTTTTTCTTGTCGCGTTCTCGGAGAATCTAGTAGTTATCGAGAACACAAAACTCGTGGCTTTGCGAAGTCATCCCGAAGATACTCGGCGTGGACGCGAATAGAGGCGGAGCTTCCGAGGGACGCTTACGGTTGGATCTCGTCCCTTCCTTCGAGTTACGCAAGGTAACAAGTAAATTAGTTTACGTTTCTGCAAAATTTTAAATATATGATCATGCCTACACAAGATAAGTTTGCATGCTTAGATGTGCGGTTAAATAATTTGAGAAATTATTTATGCTAAACCTTCCGCTGCACGTAATTAATTTTAAAATTACGAACCCGCATCCATGTCAACATGCACCCGGTCCCAACACTCTCTGGCGCTTTGAGTTCCACTGAGGCCCCGCTAGCTTCTCTTTCGCGACCTTCTGCTCCGGCGACTCTCTCCATTGGTCAGTTTCTTCTTTCCTTCTTGTCTGATGGCTTCTACCTCTTCGTCTTCCTCCCCTACTCTGCCATGGTATTCCGCTATGATATCGGACCTCATTGCCCATAACCTAGAGCAAATCCAGTCATACTACTTGATCCCCTCCGACCATCAACTGCACTATCCCAAGTCGACTGATCGGCCCGATTTTGCCCCCTGGGCTATCTCACTTTGTCTCGAGACCATTTACAAACCGGTCTCCGCTTTCCCATTCATCCCTTCCTTTCAGCCGTCTGTGACTGCTTTCAAATTCCCCTGCCTCAATTTGCTCCCAATGCCATACTCTTAATGTGTGGCTCGGTCATCATTTTTCCCTTATACAAGATTCCCCTAGAGCCAGAGAATTTTCATTACCTTTTCTATCCCAAACAGCAGGAGTCGGGCGACTTCTTCTTCCAAGCTCGAGCCAAAGCTTCCTTCCTCTTGAATCTTCCCACTTCCAACAAGGGATCGAAAGAGTGTTACTGAGATGTCCTCGACCGGAAAGCCTCGGCACGGCTCTCAGGCGACGCGTGGCGTTCCACGCTCCCTGAGATCTCCTCGATCGGGAAGCCTTGGCGCGGCTCTCAGGAGACACGTGGCGATCCACGCTCCGTGAGATGTCCTCGACCGGGAAGCCTCGGCGTGGCTCTCAGGCGACGCGTGGCGATCCATGCTCCCTGAGATGTCCTTGACCGGGAAGCCTCGGCTTGGCTCTCAGGTGACGCGTGGCGATCCACGCTCCCTGAGATGTCCTCGACCGGGAAGCCTCAGCGCGGCTCTCAGGCGATGTGTGGCGATCCACGCTCCCTGAGATGTCCTAGACCGTGCAGTTAAATTCTCGCCTCGTGCGAGCCTTTCCCTCGGATCGACTCTCAGTCAGACGCGTGTCAACCCATGCTCCCTGGGAGATCCCCCGACCGGGTAGCTATATTCTCGCCCCGTGCGAACCCTACCCCTGAGCCGACTCTCGGCCGGGCGCAAGGCGATCCCTGCTCTCTGAGGCCTCAATCGAGCATTCTGATTCTTGCCTCGCGGGCAAGGCAGGAGCGTGATCAGCTCCCAGATCGTCCATTGACTTAGGGACGTTGTCTAAACCAAGCGCCTCACTACGGGCCCGCATACGGGCAAAGGGCAACTACGATAACTTAACTCCTTGACCGAGCGCGCTTCAGCCAACTCCCGGATGGTTCATGATGTTGGGACCGGGTGCATGTTGACATGGATGCGGGTTCGTAATTTTAAATTAATTACGTGCAGCGGAAGGTTTAGCATAAATAATTTCTCAAATTATTTAACCACACATCTAAGCATGCAACCTTATGTTGTGTAGACATGATCATATATTTAAAATTTTACAGAAATGTAAACTAATTTACTTATTACCTCGCGTAACTCGAAGGAAGGGACGAGATCCAACCATAAGCGTCCCTCGGAAGCTCCGCCTCTATTCGGGTCCACGCCGAGAATCTTCGGGATGACTTCGCAAAGCCACGAGTTTCGTGTTCTCGAGAACTACTAGATTCTCCGAGAACGCGACAAGAGAACCAAGAGAGAAGTAATCATATCGGAAAAACTCACCACCAAGGTTGGTCAGAATCACAATTCCGGCGAGAAGGAGGAAGATGACTTGCGCCCAATCCCAAGGTGATGAAGGGCCAGAGAGGAAGATAGTCCCAACGGAAGAACTTCGTCGCCTCAGTGCTTCTCCTTGTGCTCACAGCAAGAAGAAGGGAGAAGAGGTGTGGCCGGCCAAGAGGAAGAAGGGAGGAGAGGGCTAGAGAGCCTAGGCAAGAATACTTGGATTATTTTGAATGAATTTCCAAGCCTTGCCTTGGGTCCTTTATATAGTGACCTCTCAACCGCCAAGTCTCTTTTTTCTTATGGAATAAATTTTCATAAGAAATTTATCATATAAATTTTCTATGACTTATTCCATCATGCCAAGTCTTGATTTTATATCATGGTTAAAATCATATTTTAATTCATTATAAAAATCAACCAAGTCTCTTTTTTCTTATGGAATAAATTTTCATAAGAAATTTATCATATAAATTTCTTTATCATGGTAAATCAATCCATGATTGATTTTATAAAATAAAATAAAATAAACCAATCTATGGTTCATTTTAAGTTTCATGAAAAATAAATTTCTTTATATAAATTTATTTATAAAAATTTCTTTATATAAATTTCTTTATCATGGTAAATCAATCCATGATTGATTTTATAAAATAAAATAAACCAATCCATAGTTCATTTTAATTTCCACGAAAAATAAATTTCTTTATATAAATTTCTTTATATAAATTTCTTTATCATGGTAAATCAATCCATGATTGATTTCATAAAATAAAATAAACCAATCCATGGTTCATTTTAATTTCCATGAAAAATAAAACAAACCTTGGTTTATATAAAAAATTTATATCATCCATAATTTTATAAAACAAACGACACTTGATTTATTTTATAAATTGAACCAAATAATTTGGTTCCCTCCCTTTGTTGTGGCCGGCCAAGCAAAGAGGGTGGGGACCCTCTTTGGCCGGCCTATCTAGGCCACGCTCCAATGAATTAAACTCATTTAATTCATCTATTAAGTCTTCAAAAGACTTAGCCATTTTACGCTTCCGATGCATCTCTGAAAAATTCAGATTCGACTTATTGTTTTGCTCAACCAAACCTAATCTCTCTTGATTGGAAAATCCAATTTTCAACTCGTTTTAAATCCCTCGGATTACTCGTAGTGCGTGTGACTAAATAGGCTTTCGATTTATGTTAGCCGTCTATAATTAATCAATTATAGAACGATCATGAGTGGCACCTAGTAGTACATCATGATCCCCAATTAATCGAAAGATCAACGGTTGACCTCAGAAACAATTCTAAAACCCTTCAGCAGCTATAATGAATCGTGCCCCATTCCCTTCACCATCTTATACCCACTTGGTTCAGGACATGGTCTATGTGTGTCAGTCCCCACTAGGCTGACTACGTCACACCTAGCCCAAGTAACGTTTTCACGTCCTACGGATTCTAATTACTCTCATGTATTTAAGAGATTCATACTCTGAACATGTCATGCTCTGGCCAGAGGCTTCGAGTAACAATCCGACGATAGGCCTTGGGTATACATCTCCTCGCAAGGAGTGGTGAATCCTTTGTAGGTTGTTCAAACATCTTCGGGTACTTCGGCTTATACCCAATCATCCTGGGTCCACACCTTCTTGGAGATGCTTCCTTAAGATGTCAAAGTTAAGTC
>JAGFNQ010002888.1:0-16788 GCA_024364735.1 Boesenbergia rotunda | reverse complement strand
TGATCTATTAGTGATATTTTTGTTTGAAAAAATGGTTTTCATACTTTTTTTTTTGAAGGGAGCCTTGGTAACAACTTCACGGTTTTTACCAAGGCATCAGACACCTTCAAAAATTTCTGTGCATTGGAGGGGTAACTATGAAGATGACAATCCATATGCATCGATAGTTGCAGCCTTCATGCTTTTTATCAAGGTGGGTTTGAAGTTAGTATTTTAGCCTCAGTCATTTGAATTGTCATGGTTAATTAGGAATGACAAATTCCAATTTCATAATTGTCATTAATCCTTCTATATATTTCTAGTTATTTTTATCTTCCTTCATCCCTCCCTAATTATTTGCCCTATTTGTAATGAACTAATGCTATCTACAATTTAGGTTAATTAATCAAGCTAGATTGCTTTTCTGGCTATATGATTATAACATTAATGATGCTACCTTGTCCAAATTACTGGAAAAAGTGGTTTGCTTGTTCCCGGTCTGTATCTTGAGAGTAGTATTGTATGGTAAAACTATGCTGTTTGGGAGGCTGGAACTTTGGGGCTGTATTGAAAGAAATGACTATCATCTTAGAGTATTCATATCTATCTATCTATGGTATACTGTGGTTGCATTTTGGTAAAGTTAGGACTACCCAAATCGTGTAAAAGTATAGACCACAGATGTTATGTTAATTTTGGTTCAATCTCTTTGCCTTGATTCATTTGTAGCCACCAAACATTTTTAGTGGAATAAGGGGGCAAAATCATAACACACGATTCTGTTAAGGAAGAAAACTCAGTGGAATAAGGGTGTAGGTCCAATCATGGTTTGAAATATGATACTGTATCGGGCAAAACAGTTGAAACGTATCGTTCCGATAATTCACACTATTAGGCATTAAAGATCAAAATCACGAGCCGTATCATGGTGTCAGTTTTTGATTAGAAAGATATTGTTCTAGTATCGTGTCGATGTTCCGATTCATGGTGTTGGTGATAGATTGGAGGTTGAAGATTGAAGGAGGAAAGAGATGAAGCAAGGGAGAGATACATTCTCGGTATTGAGTGGTATCTAGTTTCGGTAATTTACCGAAATAATATGTTTCGACTGATTCGTCCGACATGGTACAAGATTTAAAACCATGTTTGACATACACCTATGTTTCATCTCTTCTTTCAACTTCAATCCATTATTGACATCATGCATTGAATCATCTACACAATATCAAACAATATCGTTCCAGCCTATGGTCAAAACTTTGACACGTTTCGAGATTTTGAACCTTGGGTCCAATTCTTTTTGAATGCTGAAAAAAAATCAATCATTTTATTTGATGTATAGCTGATTGTGGGGGGGGGGGGGGGGGGGGGGGGGGGGGGGGGGGTAGTTCATTGGGGTCGAGAAGTGAAGGGGTGGATCCTATACAGTTTGTTGTCATTAGCAATACATTCGCTTGCATTCATGTAAACATAAAAAACAACCAAGCTGAGAGAAACTGATTGTGTTTTTAATCAAAACATGGCACATCTTGGGACGCTTCATTTTTTTTATCTTCTATGTATGAAATTTTAGAACATGATTTTATTATGTCTAAAAACTTGGTGAATTTATCTTATTCGTGTTATGTGGAATTTATTATATGCTATAATTTTTATCATTGTTTTGAAAGGCAGTAGTCACTACCTAGGCAATTTCCACGAGTGATCACTTTGCCTAATTGATAGGTGGTCTTGTTGTTAGGTGGCTTTTTTAAAAAGTGGCCCAATCAATCTCACTATGTTTCTCAGGCTTTTGTAAATGTTGGTTCATTTGATATCAGAAGATAATCATAATTCTTTCTGTTAGTTCAGTCCCGGGTTAGCAACCCTTATTCCATTGAGCTTGCCATTCCATGTGACTTCCATCTTTTTATTATTATTATTATTATTTAACTTGATATCAATGGTCTACAATAACCATTATCTTTTTTCTCATTCATTTTTTATTTTATTATCATTTAATCTCAACATATTTAGTGTGTGAGTATATATATATAATTGATATTACTCATTCTTAGTTTAATATATTACCTTCTCTATTCTAATAATCAATATTTAATATCTGAAATTTATGGAACATTCTGTCATCTGAAGAAAATCAATTGTATGAGATTGAAACTATGCCAAATTCTTAGTTTAATTAGTTTATGTCAAATGTATTGGTCATTTCATAATTGTGATTATTTTTGTTTTATCCTATTATAGGCCTGGAGTCTCCAACTCCACTATTCAATCTTTGGTTCCATTGTATCCAAGAGCTCTCGTCAACATTAATCAGCAAGATTACTATCACAATTTGCAAAATGCCCCAGGATCCATGGCGCCACCTATGCCACAAGTTGAAGGTTCAAGGAGCATCAGAGTAGCTGCACAACGTCTTCCGGATCATGCTCGATACTTATTTCCTCCTATGTCAGGTCAGAATACGATGGGTGGCGGCGATGAGATCATTCCCAGACGTCAATTCTACACTTGGGAATGTGAACGATTCATTCCATATCCTTTAGTATCTCCTTTTCATGTTGAATCAAGTGGATGGAGGCCTTTTGCACAACCTACTAATGGTGGTAGGCCTGAAAACTTAATCCGTGCGCCCATATGTTTAGCTCGGATGCATTCATAATGCAAAGCAACAATTATGAGATATGACTAATATAATAAATATTTTGTAAATGAAGGAACTGTAGAGTAGAGCTTTCATTAAATGAACAAGATGAAACCATCTTTTGTGGTTTTCTTGTGCCTGACTTGAGTTTGGTTACCTTTGGCCAAGCGATTGAGAGCACTTGTATTGATTGCAACGAAACGAACTGTTCCGTGTATGTAAACTTAAAAGCTTTTTACCCTATTACGACCAGAAGTGATGTGCCATTGATGTTATCATGTTAAAATAGTTATTTGGTTTGAAAATACTCTGAATTTTCTTCCAGAAACTCAATTGTCACAATTAGTAAACTTTTGGAAATGTTTTGGGAATGTTCAGATGATTTGTGCATCAATTTTCATCTTTTTGTAAAATGTTCATTGTTAATTTAAAATTACTCCTGGGGCTTTCATGCCGGGCTACACTTATTCCCTTTCAAAATTTCTGTTGTCTATATAAATAATTCATAATTCTCAATCTATACGAAGAGTCCAATATATATTGATCCCGGCCTTGCCTATGGGTAGGTTGGCCGGCTCCGCCAACTAGCCTAGCGCCATGAAAGCCTAGTAGACAGGTCAACAAAGATATCGCCAGGGGGGTCCCCGAGCCCGATAGCCCCCGGAGCAGTATTGGGCGGGCCGACCATCATCCCCTTCTAACCCGGTCGGATGTGTGATTGTCCACGCTCCCTGGCCATTTTTCGACCTAGATCTAGGTCGTGCACCACAGCTGGACGTGTGGCGACCCACGCTCCGATCCCCTCGCAGAGACTGGATCAGACAGAAATCACTCAACCAACCCCGACTCAGAGCGTACCCTGCGTCTCCACTTTACCAGTCGGACGCGTGGTTGCCCACGCTCACTGGCCATTACCCGACTCGGTCATTGGCACTCGGACACGCCGGTCGGCTCTTGGGGTACGGGTTATCTCGCCCATACGCCCCCTATATCATTATATCCAGGGTACGACCCTGCTAACGGGGTTCGACACACCTTACTCATCTCTGACACTTCTCGCGGTCAGTCCGCCAATCCAGTACTTTCGTACTGCTTGAGCCCTCCGCGCCATGCCGCACCCCTCCTAAGTGCTCTGTTAACAGTTATCACACCCTTGTCTCGTCAATACAGACAAGGGTTGTCAACTCCCCCGGCTATATATACACTCGGCACTCCCCCTACCGCATGTATGCGCGCACGAGCTTTCTAATCTACTGCCTCATTTCAATTCAATTCCACTATTGCGCATGCGGATACTGACTTGATCGTCGGAGTGCTTGACCGGGAAAACCCCCGGAGGGTCTACTGACGATCGCTGTTTTACAGAGCTAAAGCCGGAGCGCATCCAGGTCATTAACACCTCCCCAACTCGTGCCACCCGAGAGTCCATCCGGCCCTTGGGATCGCCACCTCGCTTCACGACAGGATCAAATTTGGCGCTAGAAGAAGGGACACCAGCAACCTGATCGGAAGCGGAGATGGAGAAGCCTAACCGGGTTTGGAGAACCATCACTCCCGAAGAATACGAGCGCCCTTCCTCCCGCACGCGCATCGCGACCCAACTTACGTGGCCAAATCCATGCCAGGCGAAGCACCCGTATCCCACCGAATGGGGAATGCGGTGTCGAAAGGAGTATGTATGGCCTTACTCAAGTCTGCCTAAGGGAGCTCCCCCCCCCCCCCCCCCCCCCCCCCCCCCCCCCCCCCCGGGCTAATAAAAGGACGTATTTGGCAAGCTCCGCACATCCAGTAACAGCCCACACCTTCTTAAGGCTTGCTCAGCGCGCCAGAGGACCCGCCCCCACTAGTCCTCGACTTGGCTCTCAGCGGACGCGTGGCGATCCACGCTCCCTGAGATGTCCTTAACCGGGAAGCCTCGGCTCAGCTCTCAGCGGACGTATGGCGATCCATACTCCCTGAGATGTCCTTGACCGGGAAGCCTCGGCTCGGCTCTCAGCGGACGCGTGGCGATCCACGCTCCCTGAGATGTCCTCGACCGGGAAGCCTTGGCTCGGCTCTCAGCGGACGCGTGGCGATCCACGCTCCCTGAGATGTCCTCGACCGGGAAGCCTCGGCGCGGCGCGTGGCGATCCACACTCCCTGAGATGTCCTCGACCGGGAAGCCTCGGCTCGGCTCTCAGCGAACGCGTGGCGATCCACGCTCCATGAGATGCCCTTGACCGGGAAGCCTTACCCTCGGATCGACTCTCGGTCGGACGCGTGGCGGCCCACGCTCCTTGAGACCGAACGAGCTAAAATCAGGCTCCGCTCCTGCTATCCCGCGGCGCGGTTCTCAGCCGGACGCGTGGCGGCTCACACTCCCTGAGAGGTTCCTCAACCGAGGGGACAGGCCATGAGTCGCCTCTCAGCCCGAGGGCTCGCCGACCCAAAGTCTGAATTCTGGCCCCTGCAGCAGGTCATAATCAAGCGCAGCTCCCGTGCATCGCCTAGCCCAACCCTCAGTCCCTGGGCGCTGCCTAACGAAGTGCCTCACTTCGCACCTACGTACTTGCTGTGAGCAACTAAGCCCCGTGTATCACGGCGACCCCTACTTTGCCACTCGCAAAGGCATAAGGGGCTCCATCATATTTTCACCTGAGTATCAGATACCTGACAGTCGCTGCGCATAAGTATCACACACGCTCGCTAGTCATAAAAGGTCGTGTTGGGACCGGGTGCATGTTGACATGGATGCAGGTTCGTAATTTTAAAATTTATTACGTGCAGCGGAAGATTTAGCATAAATAATTTTCCAAATTATTTAACTGCACATCGAAGCATGCAACCTTATATTGTGTAGACATGATCATATATTAAAATTTTGCATAAAGTAAACTAATTTACTTAATACCTCGCGTAACTCGAAGGAAGGGACGAAATCCAACCGTAAGCGTCCCTTGGAAGCTCCGCCTCTATTCGCGTCCACGCCGAGTTTTCTTCGGGATGACTTCGCAAAGCCACGAGTTTCGTGCCGACAAGAACTACTAGATTCTCCAAAGGCACGACAAGAATACCAAGAGAGAGATGGGAAGACTAACCACCAAACGAAAAATGGAATCAAGATTCCGGGAGGAAGGAAGAAGTTGCGCCCGCTTCTTCTTCTTCTTCGGCAGCTGCTTGGTGGATGAAGCTCACGGCAACAAAGGGGTCCTCCTTTTAGGGCCGGCGACACTAGAGGAGGGAGAGGGAGAGAAGGAGAGAGAGAGGGCTTATTTCTAGATCTCTTAGATTAATCTCCAAGCCTTGCCTTGGTTCCTTTATATAGTAGCCTCTCAATCGCCAAATCTCCTTTTTATGGAATAAATTTTCATAAGAAATTTATCATATAAATTTTTCTATGAATTATTCCATCATGCCAAGTTTTTATCATAATTTAATTTATGATAAAAACAACCATGTCTCCCTTTTCTTATGGAAAGAAATTTCTTTATATAAATTTCTTTATATAAATTTCTTTATCATGGTAAATCAATCTATTATTGATTTTATAAAATAAAATAAATCAATCCATGGTTCATTTTAATTTCCATGAAAAATAAATCTCTTTATATAAATTTTTTTATATAAATTTTTTTATATAAATTTCTTTATCCATAATTTTATAAAACAAACCACGCTCGGTTTATTTTATAATTTGAACCAAAAATTCAGTTTTCCCCTTTTGTTGTGGCCGGCCAAACAAAGAGGGTGGGGACCCTCTTTGGCCGGCCAAATCCAAGCTAAAACTATACGAATTAAACTCATTTAATTCGTCCAATAAGTCTTCAAAAGACTTAGCCATTTTATGCTTTCGATGCGTCTCTGAAAAATTCAGATTCGACTTATCTCTCTTGATCGAAAAATCTAATTTTCAACTCGTTTTAAATCCCTCGGATTACTCGTAGTGCGTGTGAGTAAATAGGCTTTCGATTTATGTTGGTCGTCTATAATTAACCAATTATAGAACGATCATGAGTGGCACCTAGTAGTACATCATGATCCCCAATTAATCGAAAGATCAACGGTTGACCTCAGAAATTATTCTGAAACCCTTCAGCAGCTCTAATGAATCGTGCCTCATTCCCTTCACCATCTTATACCCACTTGGTTCAGGACATGATCTATGTGTGTCAGTCCCCACTAGGCTGACTACGTCACACCTAGCCCAAGCAATGTCTTTCTCGTCCAACGAATTCTAATTACTCTCATGTATATGAGATATTCATACTCTGATCATGTGATGCTCTGGCCAGAGGCTTCAAGTAATAATCCGACGATAGGCCTTGGGTATACATCTCCTCGCAAGGAGTGGTGAATCCTTTGCAGGCTGTTCAAACATCTTCGGGCACTTCGGCTTATACCCAATCATCCTGGGTCCACACCTCCTTGGAGATGCTTGCTTAAGATGTCAAAGTATAAGTCTTCATGACCAAGATGACTTGAACACCGCAAGTCAAAGGAACATCACACTTAAGCTGCAGTAAGAATTTCATTGACATATTTATATGTAGATTACCATATGAAGTTTTACAGCCAGTCACTCCAATGAACTAGTTCCCTTAACTAGCATTCATGTTTATCTCCGGACATCCCAATGTCACCAGCCAGTGAGAATCAGTTGATTAGAGAATAACCCATGCTAGTCTCAACAGAATTGATAGTGTCCGTATTTATCAATTCATCGACTAGGGACAATTTCAATACTTCACAATTGCACATGTAGAGATAATCACTAGTTGTGAATTCATCACAAATTCTCTCATGCTGTGAATTGTATTGCGGACATTCAGTGAATGAGTTTAAGATCTCAATCAAATACACAAACATGTACACTCAAATAGTGAATATTCATTTATTAAAATAAATGATTACAATCATAAGACGATTGCCTTAGGACACTTCTCTCATATTACTAACAGGTCGGACAAGCGTTCCCGGAGCTGTTGGCACCCGGACGCCCATCGCTTAAGACGACAAGTACACACATAAGGCCGAGCTGATTAGCATTCATGAGTAGTATCCCTTGTCAAAAGGAGGCTTTGCCTCTTCCTACATAAAAAAAGGAGAAAAACAACTCTAAACTAAGGCTGGCGGACGAGCCACTGGGGCGCGACATGAGGCCGACTTGTCTCCCGCCCCTCCTGAGCCGCCTTCAGTTCTGCCGCACGACGCTTCCTATGCCGTGCGAGGTCTCTCAGGCGGGTGGTAAGTTCTTCCTCTTTGGATGCCAAGTCAGCACGTAGCGCCGCCGCTGACTGACAGGCCTCCGAAAACTCCGCCTTGACCTTATCTAACTCCAGGTGGGCCTGCTGCACTAAGGCCCGAGCCTGGTGCTCCCCGTGCTCTAAGCAAGCGATCTGTCACTGATCCTGGATATTCGTCGCGCGTGCCGCATTCAGGTCCACTAGACATTCCTGGAGTCGCGTCTCTGAGCGGAATGCATGCTCTTGGTGAGCCACGTTCTCAGCTCGTAGACTGTTCAAGGCCTCGTCGTCGGGTTGCAGCTGCACGTGACGGAGCTGAGATTCCAGTTCCTCCCTTCGGGACTCAGCTTGACGGAGAGACCGAGTTTGGGCCGTATAGGAGACACCCATATCATAAATTTGGCCGACAAGCTGTAAAGGGAACAGAGGCGATGAAGGGGTGGATTGGGAAACGCAGCCCCGCCTGCAGATGATCTCGGGAGATGGTAATGTAGTGTGATGGAGGCCTGGTGGGCTGGTCAGAAGATTATAAGCAGGCGGCAGAACGAGATGGTCGGAAGGAATGTGAGACTCTGCTCTAATCGTATTGAGGTCGCTTCAAGGATTGACCTCGCGGTGACATACCAGGGATCTGGGTCACGAGAGGAAGAAGCCATGCGAAGCAAGAGGAAGGGAGAAAACCTAGCCAGTAGAGAGGTCGTCAGGGTAGAAAGACGGGACCAGACGTTCCGCCGCAACCCTAGCCGGAAGAAGAAGTGCAGCGCACCGGTGTAAAAGGTGAAAGGGAGGCGGTAAAAGTAAGAACCTATTTGTACCGCCTCTAAGGCTATAAGAACCGCCCGATGGTGGGCCATAGCAAAGGCGGTCGTCAATAATAACCGTTTGATGAGGCCCAGAGGGGCCCAGGAAACGAAGCGCCTTGCGCCCAACCTCGTCATTCACGGGACAGACTGCGAGCGCCTTGCTGCTCGGAAAAGGAATGGGGAAAGGACACGTGGAACAATCAACAACCGAGAGCATTAATGTATGAGATTTCAACCTGCTCGGAGATCTCAGGCAATAGAAGGTGAATAGACGGATGATAGGACATCGCCGACCGACCTGGATCCCTGCGCACCGAAAGGTTCGCTGAGAGCCACAAGAGGGGACCAGGATGTCCCGGCGTGCCAGGCTTACTTCAACATACGACCGTCCAATCAGTCGAACTCGCCGCCTCCTTCGACTAGACTCAAGGGGGACGCTCATGATCCCGACCTTGCCTACCGGTAGGTCGGCCGGCTTCGCCAGCCAGCCTGGCGCCATGAAGGCCTAGTAGACAAGTCAACAAAGATATCGCCAGGGGGTCCCCGAGCTCGATAGCCCCCGGAGCAGTATCGGGCGGGCCGACCATCAACCCCTTCTAACCCGGTCGGACGCGTGGCTGCCCACGCTCCCTGGCCATTCCCCGACCTAGATCTAGGTCATGCACCACATCTGGACGCGTGGCGACGCACGCTCCGATGCCCTCGCAGAGACTGGATCAGATAGAAATCACTCAACCAACCCCCGACTCAGAGCGTACCCTGCGCCTCTACTTTACCAGTCGGACGCGTGGCTGCCCACGCTCACTGGCCATTACCCGACCCGGTCCTTGGCACTCGGACACGCCGGTCGACTCTTGGGGTATGGGCTATCTCGCCCCTACGCCCCCACGCCCCCACGCCCCCTATATCATTATATCCAGGGTACAACCCTGCTAACGGGGTTCGACACACCTTACTCATCTCTGACACTTCTCGCGGTCAGTCCGCCAATCCAGTACTTTCGTACTGCTCGAGCACCTCGCATCATGCCGCGCCCCTCCTAAGTACTCCGTACGAGCTGACAGTTATCACATCCTTGTCTCGTCAATACGGACAAGGATTATCAGCTCCCCCGGTTATATATACACTCGACACTCCCCCTACCGCAGGTATGCGCGCGCGAGCTTTCTAATCTACTGCCTCATTTCAATTCAATTCCACTATTGCGCCTGCGGATATTGACTTGATCGTCGAAGTGTCTGTCCGGGGAAACCCCCGGCGGGTTTACTGACGGACGCTGTTTTGCAGCGCTAAAGCCGGAGCGCATCCAGGTCATTGATACCTCCCCAGCTCGTGCCACCCGGGAGTCCATCCGGCCCTTGAGATCGCCATCTCGCTTCGCGACATAATCATATATGTATATGCAAAAACTTGTTGGCAAAATGTAAAATTTTCTAGTAGTTTGAAAGTGTAAACAATACTGCTTGTTATTTAAAAATACCAAATAACTTAATTAAGAGCTTTAAAAAATATGATAAGTTAATTATAACCTCCAAAAGTTAGTTTTTTTTAAAAAAAATACTAGATAACCTAATTAACTGATCATAGGCTCGTTTTTTTTTATTAGACACGTCGGGTGATATATGGTGATGATTATACGGTGTTGATGATAAGTAACGAATCGATGATATAATTTATTTGCTTTAACAATCGAAAGTTTTCCTTGTAACAATCGAAAGTTTAGACTTTATATATATAGGGGTTTTGTATGCCAAAGATTTTGCTGCATAAACTCCGTATAAATCTTTACCATTTTTTCGATTTGAATTCTTTTATACTTAATAATATAACCCAACCGCTAAATTATATATAATGATAAATCATAAATGACGTAACCACAAGTTAAAAAAATAAAATAAAAAATAAAAAAAATAAATACACTTGGTTTGCACTAGCTCTGTGTGTATACAAACTCAATGCAAACCTTAACTATTTTTTCGGTTTAAATTTTTTTAAACTTAACATTATAACCTAACCATTAAATTTTAAAGGCAAAATCATAAAAAGCAATTGCAAGCTAAAAAATAAAAAAATCAAATACACTTGGTCCACACGAGTTTACACGATAAGGTCTTTAACGTGTGTATATATATATATATATATATATATATAAATTTTGATATCCTATACACTTTATCTTACACATCTTTAAATTTTTTTTATTTAAATTTCTTTTTTATCTAATACTATAATTCAACCTAAGACAATTTTTTTTTACATAATCAGAGTCTTAAAAAAAATAAATAAATAATCAGTGAAATCACTGATTGTGAGAGTTGCCCACATCTGCCGCCCATGTAAGTTGTGTAGGCTAAAAAAGAACTTTATATATAGAATTTGATATGTGACACTCTTGCGTCCAAAACTCCGTGAACATTTAAAAAAACAAATCGTTTTGAAATTTTTTTTATTTAATATTATAACTCAACTTCTAAATTTTAAATATAAAATTTTATTGATATAATTAGGAATTTAAAAAAATAATTAAAAAATTAAAAAAAATAAAATTACATTTGATGCTCACGTTGTGCATCATAATTATATCCTCAGTTGAACTGACATGCCTCGCATGTAAAGGCTATCTCGTAATCTACGCACGTATAATGTGCATGCTGAAACTATATATATATATATATATATATATATATATATATATATATATATATATATATATATAGTTTTGATCTCCTGCGGATTATATCATGCGGACCGCATGCGAACCCGGCTGCATGACCGATCAGGAACTTCCCTGATCGATCACGGATGCGTGGCACGGCGCTGCGCTCCCGTGTCCCAACTCGCCGACGAAGGCCGACGAGTCCTCCGATCGTCGATCGGACACCACCGGCGGCCTTCGAACACCACCGGCGGCCTTTGGCCGCCGTCCCGAACAAAACTATATCCTAGGGGGTACGGTGAACCCTAGGAGGTATGGTGAACCCGTCAGGGTACGTCTCTAGTGTCCCAACTCGCCGGCGATGGCCGGCGAGTCCTCCGATCGTCGATCGGACACCACTGTCGGCCGCCTCCCCCGAACAAAATTATACCCTAGGGGTACGGTGAACCCTAGGGGTACGGTGAATCCGTTGGGATACACCTCCCGAGCCCCTCGGTGACCGATCAGGCAATGCCTGATCGATCAGGGGGAAGGGGAGAAGGAATCGCGACGTTGTCCGCAGGATTTGATCCGCAGGAGAACAAATTCGTATATATATATATATATATATACTCGATACCTTTACATGCGGACTACATCAGTGACCATGCAGGAGCGGATTTACATGGGAACTCGGGAGAGTCACGACCCCCCTCCAAATTTTTAATAATATTATTTTTATATAGAAATTTTTATTTTTTTAGTATAACAATTTTTATTTTCTTAGTATATATATAATTTGACTTCCTTACAAAAAAATGATGAACCAGGTAGCAGACAAATTGAACCTGGGTGATCGGCCCGGCCCCACGGAAGTTTCCCACCGGTCACCAGGATAAATTTGACTTCCTTACAAGTCTATATTTATAGTGGGTTTAATGGTAAGTCTAATTTTTATTTTAGTATACATCTAGGATTCATTAAATTTAAAAAAAATATTTTTTTGTTTTTTTAAATTTTAACTCAATATATATTATCTTTGAAAGATTAGAGAAGATATTATTATAATAATTATTTTCTTGATTATTATTATAATAATTATTTACGTTAATCCCCTCGAATTTATAATCCTAGATCGGTCAATGTGACCATGCATTTCCTTTTTATTATTATTAGTGTATAAGATTTTGTTCTTAGAATTTAAAGATGGGATGATAACATAAAGCAAAAAAAAAAAATTCAAATCTAATAAAATTTTCTAATGTACACAAGGTTTGCGGCATAAAATTCTTAGAGTATCATTTTTTTTTCTTTCTATATATATAGCCTGCACTCCTCCATGGGCGATAGGCGTGGGCGCTAGCTCCTCAGAGATCAGGGCGTCCATATCACTTCTAGGTGTCTCAATCAAGTTGGCTGTGAGGGACGCTGCCGCCTGCCGCCTGCCGCCTGCCGCCCATGGGGGTGTGTGCAGACTATCACACACACATATATAGTGTAAAGATATCTTGGGTGTCCAATTTGGGCGCCCCGCATGGGCGATCCTCACAGCCAAAAACATGAGGCGCCTGGAATAGTTCTGGTACCACGCCCAGGTACAATTGAACCCATCGGAAAAAAGGCTGCCCCTCCCAAACTCTGAAGATAGTAGCACAATGCTCCTCATGGTCCAAAAGTGGAGATATTTATAAACTTATATGTGCTCGCGGCATAGCCCCGTTGAGTTCGACCAAGTGCTCTAGACTGTGATGGTCACTCACACTAGGCACCGAAATTTAGCACCCAAGATATCAACACAATATTATATATATATATATATATATATATATATATATATATATATAATATATATATAATATATATATATATATATATATATAATTCTGATCTGTTACGGATCGCACGGTGCGGACCGCGTGCGGACCACAGCGCCAGACCGATCAGGCTTCTGCCTGGTCATGCAAGGTGCCGCGCCGATGGTGGCCGATCGTCGATTGGACATCATCGGCGGCTTTCGGCCGTCACCCCCGAACAAAACTATAACCCTAGGGGTACGGTGAACCCTAGGAGTAGCGGTGAACCCGTCGGGTAGCGGTGAACCCGTCGGCATTGGGTAACGGCTGATCAGTTAGAAAAGTCCCTGACCGATCGGGCAGGTACGACATACGTGATCCGCAGGAAGCGGTCCGCAACAAATCAATAAATATATATATATATATATATATATATATATATAAGCATCAAGTATATATATTTTTTATTTTTTTAGAACTTTGAGTTTAGAATTTAAAATTTACTATTTACAGTTGGTTTGATTTATAGTATTAAAGTTAAGAATTAACATATATAATTGTTGTAATTGGAAATGTGCTTATATTGCTTGATTAATTAATTTGATTGTGTATGTTTTGTTTATGTATAAATTCATATATTTTGTGTATGTTATTTTTGGTTGTATAAATTCATATATTTTATATTTTTAATAAATTTTTATTTTATATGGTTTATAGTATTCTTTGATCATGTCACGGAGCAGAGAAAGCTGCTACAAGATGATGTGGCATGGGAATGGACAGCCAAAGGCTAGTCGTCTTCCGGTCAGACAGTGAGTGAGTTTTGTGAAACTTTGGAGCACCACATGTGGAGCAAGAGAGAACCATCGGAGGTGGACCAAAAGAAAAAGGAAGGGGGTCCCCGACGTAGGTGCTTCGGAGATCAAGCAAGATCCTTGGCGGGCAAGGAGCAAACCTAGAGCTCAATTCTCGCCAAGATCCACTCTTATGGAGGAGAGGAACCCCTTTTATAGGCACCGCTAGCGGATCCCATCTGGCCAAGACGTCTTATCACATTGATGTTAGGATCTTTACGAGATTTTCTTAGGCGTTCGACAATGTCAGACCGAGGTTATGTTGGGGATGGCGGTCACAAACACTCATCAATCATGCTATCCCCATCAATCGGTGTGGGTCACTCTTAGGACAAGTCATTGTAATTATCCTGTATGGTCTTCACCCACAGTATTTCGTTGAGTCACATCCTATTAGGGCCACATTCGGCGTAGAGTTTGGATCATAGTACGGAGTCGAGATCCTGGCTGACCTGATTGTCCGATCGGCCGCTCGACCACTCAGGATCATGCTTATGCTCTTTGAAGGCTCAACCTAGATGATTTGGCGACTCCGTGACAGGAAGTCTAGCGACTGGTTAGGGTTCAGTCGGTTGGCCATTCGGTGGGGGGGGGGGGGGGGGGGGGGGGGGGGGGGTCGACCAGCCCAATCCGAACCAATCTTACTGTCCCAGCCTTGGCTAAGGCACTCGCAAGGCAATGACGATCTGCCTCTTAGACGACCCATCTTGCTGGCCATGGGAGACCGACTAGGGTAGTTTTAGGCATGAACCATGCCCAAACCGACCGCTTGACCCCAGGTAAGACACTATCCAACAGGACCGCCCACATTCCGACTAGATCCGTCTTTAAAAAATTATGACGTGTGTGTGCGCACGCGCGCGCGTGTGTGGTGTGTGTGTGTGTGTGTGTGTGATTCCGACTAGATCCATCTTTAAAAAATTATGACGTGTGCGCGTGTGTGTGCACGCGCGCGCGTGTTTTGCAATAGTTTTGGTCTAGTTTTTTAGGAGGATGAATAAGAGCCTAGCAATTAATTTAAGGATGTTTATAATAGGCGATTAACGAGATTTTTTTAATCTTAAATAATCGAGCCGGTCTCAATTCCTACAAAATACGCCGTAGTTAGGAATTAAATCGTGAATGTCTAAGATAATAACTAATAATTCTTCTGCTGCATCATTGCCCCGGGTGCTAAGGATGCTTATAATAGAACACTTACAAAACATTATTTTGTTTTTTTTGCCCATTATTCGAATAATCAAAATTTATTCTTTTTTTTAAGTAGTGAATTGTAAGGGAAAAATTATCGTTTTAAATGGACCGTTAAAACGTAACATTTTTTTCCCTCGAAAGAGCCCCTATAATACAAAACATACCGAAGACTTCGTATGTTAAATATTTTTGAGTTAAATAAAAATATTAAATGATTTAAAACAAACTGTTTGGTGGCCTAAGTCAAATTATCTCAACTATAAAATTATATCAAAACTCTCTGCTCTCAATTATTGTGTTCAAGTATTTCTAAATTGAAAATAAATCGCCTTTGAGTTTAAAATGATAATTTAGATCACTCAAAATAATTCCAATTTAAAAATACAAAATTACTAAGTTCAACTCAAAAACACAAAGACTCTATTTGAAAGTCCTAGGAAGTTTTGATTTTTAGTTAAGCAAAAATTTAAGTCTTGGCAATTGAAATAATTAAAAATAGAGTTTTATTTAGTTTAATTGTGCAAGAGTCTAGCCTTAGACGGAGCTATGTGCGAGCTGTCCTGTACTATAGCCTAGGGTAAATTTTTTAAAAATTATTATTGGGAGTCATGTACGAATATTATAAGTATTAGATTTTTTTAATAAAAAAAGTTAAATAATTAGATATGAAATAAAGATAAAATCAGATTTGCATTGAACAAAATCTATCATGTAAACGCTAAGACAAAGAGTATATTGATCGAAACTGGTGTTGATTTGAATCTCATTTGGTACCGAATCAAATTTAATTAGATTCAATTGATTTTAAATGAATTAGGGATTTTTTTTTAAAATCTATTCTTTTTTATTCTCTTTTGCATAACTCACTCTCATCATTTCACACTTAGCCTTGACGTGCCGACTTATTCTTCTTGTCCTTGGTTTTTTTTCTTCTCAATTGTAACTTAATTATTTTCTTTTCTCTTTCTTCTTCTCCAACAGCAGCTCTCTTTTCTTCTTCCTCTTCATAAGATTTGTTTTCTTTCTTTCTAGTAAATACAGCTACATAATAATAGTAAAATCATTCTTCCACGGCCAACTATTCTAAGTTTTTTCATCAACGATGCTAGTATTTCGGCACCATCTTCATGGTATTTTCCCCCTTTCTTCAACTAGCTAACAATAGTAAATAGTATTACTATTATTCTCACTATTCATTGCATCTGCTATTTACTATGGTATTGGTCGGGTAAGAGTTTGATTCAACTCTACTTCCTCGATCCGCCCCGACTTATGACAAAACTTCTATCAACTAAGGGTCAATCGATGCATCTTGTCTATGGTGTTCTACTTAAGTTCATTATGGAACTGATGAGAGTTTCATTAGAGTCCAATTTGAGATTACCATGCATGTGTAGATCCTCAAACGTGTTTTGATACTCAATTATAGATGCATTCATCTTAGTGCAATGTGTTATGGGTTTGGATCCTATTGTGGCATTGATTTTGAATACTTTTTCCAATATTATTTTATGGAATTCATGAGTTTAACCTCTGCAGTCCATGATTGATTAGTTTGTGTCATTGTACTACTAATCGAAGTTAAATGGGAGTCTCTTAAGATTATCCATCAAAAAACTATCCCTATGAATTATGTGACTTGTAGATTAAGTGTGAAACAAAAT